>JANHFX010028855.1:0-24244 GCA_027560015.1 Chloroceryle amazona
ATAAATAAATAAATAAAGTGGAGTAGGAGAGAGAATTAGTTAGTGGTATTGAGCTGCTGGTGCTGGATGCCAGTCTGGGATTAGTTAGTTCATTGGTTTGCTTTATAAATTTAAAAAAGGGAGATATGTGGGGAATTAAAAATAGCATAGAGGGTGAGTGTAAATTTCACTTGTGTCATAGCATACAGAGAGCATACAGACTAACTTCTGGTAAGTGGCAGGTCAAACATTCTTCTTCGATGCTTAAAAACTTTTCCTAGTATTGTTAAAGGCACTGGCTCACGGAGCATTGTGCAAGTTGAGGATTGTTGCGGTTACCTGCATCAAACCTTCATTACACAGAAAGCAAACATAAGGAAGATAGGAAAGACCAGAAAAGAATTTGTGGGAGAGGGAGCACACCACTACTTTGGGGAATAAAGTGTCAAGATAAATCTTAAGTTCATATTCCAGACATTAAAGATTCATTGAAATGTAGTAATACAAATATCATCTGGTACTGTTTCCTCACCCAACCATTGGTGTAGCTTTTTCAGAGACTATTTTTTAAAAGCACAAAGGAGAGATAATAGATATTAAACTGGGTGGGAGAAGAGGGGCAGAATGCATAGCAATTCTGGTGATGAAACTTGTTCCTTTCCCTGTCTCTTGAGCTGTTCAGTCTGACAACCTTCCGGTGCACAAACCTAAAAATGTTGCCAAATAGCTGCAAAAAAAAATAATTTCCAGAAAATGGTGGCATCTGATTTATTTCCTGCATCCTACCCTGTCTTGTTGTGGTTTTGGCTGAAAGGTTGCAAGTCTAAAACTTGGAGAAGTGTCATCGGTCCTTAGAGACAGTGTCCAAACAATTGAATATGTTTAGGGGAAGGGTTCATTCTTTGGCTCTCTCAATACTTGTAGCTGCCAAATATTGAGTAGTTATGACCAGACACAGACTCACTGTGGTTCATGGCTAGCCCTTGAGTTCAGAAGTATCTGGAATTGTTCAAGGAAGGCTAAGGAGGTGTCCAAACATTTCCTCAAGGTTTCTTTTATATTTTGCACTACTGGCAGTCTTTAGGAACGATGGTTTCTCTCAGGAGACATTACTGACTCGTATCTCAGAGATTGGGTCAGTATATAACTTAAATAGCGAGATGACAATTTCTTTTCTGTTCATCTGAGAAACTGGACTCACTCAGATCTCTTCAGCTCAAAGTAGACAAGACTTTAGAAGAACTGAAAGCCACAAAGTTCACAGCCAGTTTTCAGAACTTGAATCAAACTCTGCTTTTGCAGGAAATCTTTTCAGTTCTCTAAGTGACAGCAGTTACAGTCCTCTTTTAGGAATTTTGCTACCTTCAAGGACCACAAGAATCTGCTGGTCCTAATCAAAGGAGAATGCAAAAACAGTATTCCTCTTGCCATTCTCTCTCTTCTACCCCCTTTAAAAATTAATCCAAAGTTAAAGCCAAAGTTGAATCTAGATACCATTTATGAATATGACCGAGAGATTTAAAGCCAGAGAGATGCTTTTATTTTTCTCCTTATGATGATTCTTTGTCTTGCCTTTTCCTTGGGTCATTTGCCTTGAAAGGCTCAAAAGGGTAGTGATCCTGACTAGAAACAGAACCAAAGCTTATAGGTCTTGTCCCCTTCTGCTCCTGATAGCTTGCTCATGAAAAAATCCTTGAAGAGTAGTACTTGGTCATGGTGAAGATGTGAATCATAGAAGACATTGCTAGGAGGAAGAGTTTCAGTTTCTGTATTCTTTTTCCAAACACGCACGCACGCACACAATATATACTGGATTTGAATCTCTGCAGTTTGGACAAATACTTCAGCAGAAGGAAATTCTGAATACTTTACTAGAGGAGAGTAACCCATCCTTTCAAAGTTCAGGATGGATTTGGGTCTCCAGCCTTTGAATAATTTCCATCTGTTTTTCAGCAAGATAAGAAAGTACATCATGTTCTTGGTGGGTTGTGACCATTGCCTTTCAAGTTGCTGTCATTCAGATCTTCATTAGTCCTTAGGCTGTCATTAAATGCTTGATAATGGTTTAATTTTATATTTGTTGCTAACATCTGCAGGTGCACTGGTTATCAAGAGAACTTGCTTATTAGAGCTCATTATTAAAGCAGGGTAGTTCATGCCTCCTGGGAAACTTATTACCTGAAGAATCCTTGTCAAAATAAGACTTTCTTGGGCCCCATTTCAGATTCTTCCCTTGATAGGGGTCACTAGAGCTAAAGGGCTCCAGTTTATATGTGTTTGGACAGCTTCTAAAATCTAATGCAGATGGGAGATAAAGCTATATCCACAACAGAATACCCAGGTTATATAATTTTTTAAATTTTATACTGAATAATGGTATGCACTTTGGATATGATCTATACCAGAACAAGAGAGTTTAAAGAGAAAAATAAACATTTGGAGTTTGGACTTGGTGCATTTTCCATCAAGACATGAAAGACGATACAATACTGACCAAATATATGTTGATGGAGATGCTCTTCTTTTAGCCTGCTCCAAAACCAAAGAAAAAAACCTACCAGGTAAATTCTTAAGTGTTACTCTGGAGAAAAGTACTAACACAGAGAGAACTTTGCAATTAGTACACTATGTCCTACCATTTACCAGCTCCCTTTTCTGGCAGTCAGTCTATACTCTCCTTCGTACACCAGTCAAAGCTTCTTATAGCATCAGTTTCACAGTGAAATGCGTTCATTCTTGCAAAGAATTTTTCCTTTTAAAGAAGAAAAACTGGGGATATCCTATCCTAGGTTTTAGGAATCAAGCATCATCAGAATAAGTTTATCCAGATGGAATTGCTGGTTCCAGAACAGTCCACTTGCCTCAGGCCCAGAAGAGTCCCTAGAAAATGTGAGGTCCACAACATCTTTGCAAATGCCTCTATCCAAACACATGTAGTATAGAAAATAAACAAGAGACGTGCACACCTGCAGGACTGTGATCTTGTTGGCATCGTGGAGATGTGGTGGGATGGCTCCTATGACTGGAGTGTTGGAATGGTAGAATACAGGTAATGGATTTAAACTGAAAGAGGGTAGATTTAGATTAGATGTAAGGAAGAAATTTTTCACTGTAAGGGTGGTGAGATACTGGAACATGTTGCCCAGAGGAGTTGTGGATGTCACATCCCTGGAAGCATTCAAGACCAGGTTGGACAAGGCTCTGAGCAACCTGATCTACTGTAAGGTACCTTGGCCCATGGCAGAGGGGTTGGAACTAGATCTTTAAGGTCCCTTTCAACCCAAACCATGCTATGATTCTATGATACTATTATCTGTCCAGCAAGAGTTGGGAGGAGGGTTCCACCCTAGCTCTGGTTTGTCAACAGCTCATCAAAAGAAATTTAATTCTTCTGGATCTGCAGTAAACATGCACATTAAGAGAGCTCTTCCACATTCCTTACTAGAATGAAAAAAAATATCATCTTCTTATTCTTCAAGAGAATCCTTGAATCCCAAGCTGCTTCTGCTTGCAAATGAGAGAAGCTAGAGCTTATTTTCCAGGAGCAAGAGGCAGACACAACTGAAATAAACCGTCAATAACCAAGATCTCTCACTCCTCAGGTTCTGAACAATGAAGCAAACCCAGTCTTAGGTAACCAGGTAATACAGCATTTGGAGGCAAGTGCCTTACCTCTCCATGGCTGCATTCTCTGCTCATCCCAGCTGTCAGCCTTAACTTCCCCTTGTCTGAGCTTCTTTGTACAGATATCTCACAGGAAACTCCTAGCTGCCTAAGGTTATCAATCTTCCCACTGTCTCTCTGCTGGTTCAGAGAATGAAGGGGTACTAAAGGGTAAAGGAGTTACACCTACACTCGTCATTGATCTCTCAGACGCAGCTTCAGACAAAGCTTTTTAAGTTATTAAAGTCACAGATATGAGGTAATACTTTTATGAGTTAGATACTGATTAAAAGGTAGAACTCTTAGATTTTCCCCCTGACAAAAGGTTAATAGTGGGGTGCCACAAGGTGCAGTACTAACTACTACTACTATTGTGTGTAATATATTGAGCAGTTACCTATAAAAAGGGTGTGAACAATGAGATGGCAAATATTGCAGATGACTTGAAAGCAAATCAGTAGCTGGAATTCAGATTCATACCCATCTCTCCTAAGAAATCCCCCAATCTATTGCATTTTTATCACAGCAGATTCTTTTAGTCCTTTTCACTGTATTCATGAATGTAACTTGCACAATACAATATCCCAGCAACTTTATGCTTTCCATTCTGCTGAGTGAGGTTTATAGCTTTTCATTTTCAGCCTTGGGCTGACTTGGAAGACTGAATCCAGTCCCAGCCTGCAGACGGGAATCACTTCATTAGTATGCAGGGCAGGTACTGAGGGAGGCTGTCTCTATGCAACAGCTCTCAATGCACTCCTCTGATTATTATGGCTCAGGGAAGAGACAGTGCAAGGGAAATGGAAAAAAGTGAAAGAAAAAAAACATTACTGCCTTTTCAAATTTATATATATATCAGTATATAGTATCTGGAAATATCAGCCAAGATAATGTACCTACATCTGGATTAGGAGCCAGTCATTCCCCCAGTAAATTGAAAAGCAAGTGTCTGTTAAACAAAGATGGTCACAAGGGAAGAAGCCAAACCTCAACTACTAATTACCTGTTGAATTTATTATTCCTGGACTCTTATAAGGAAACGTTTATGACTTTAATATGAAAAGCATTGTAGTGTCAAGTAACAATCCACACTGCTGCTAATTTTCTTATTTTCTGCTTGGGCAGATGGCTTCCTATGAAGCCTGTTGTGAAATGTGTGCACTCGCTCATAGAGGAGCGAACAAGGAAGATAGGAAAATGTGAGGTACTATGATTTTTCTGGTTTGCTTTAGTAACATATGAAACTGTGGGGAAAAAATACTATGTTTGTTTGTTGTCATTCATCCTGAAGGATAGAAAAATATTTTATAGATAATCAGATCCTCTCCTTTTTTTCTGTTTCCACTTATATATATCCCAGGTGGCTGCCTTTTAATGGCTAAAATACTGCCACTTCTAGGCAGGAATATTGTGGCTGTTTAACAATTAATTGTTATACTACACAATAGTTTTAGGACTGAAAATTACATAAGGAATCATAATAATTTCTTCTTAAAATGAGATTATAGGAGTCACCTTTATATGGTTGTTACCTTACCTTGCAGTAGAGCTCTTGCCTTACCCTCTAAGCCAGTAGTGAGAACACTTAGCTCTTAGATTTCCTTAATCCTTGGAGTCTGGAGTTTAGTTTGCTTAAGGAGGTTCAATTATGCCATCTTCTTCCTTCCTAGGAGCCTGCCCTAACAGTTAGCAAACTGGCTGAGGTAGGGGCGGCATTTTTCTTCCTGTTGGCTCTGTGCCTTCATGCTGAAAGGAATACAAGATTTATGGTTCCAGAAGAATGGCAGACAAGAAAGAGTATGACTCACTAGCCTGGTACTCAGAGTTCTCACCTTGAAGATAGGATTCCTGAGTTCAACAGCTTTCACACTTCTCTCCCTTTATGGATCTGTGTGCCGCTCACCACTTACCCTTTTGATTGTCTTACTGGGGCATTTAATTTTCTCCTGGCACAGTATAGAAAGCTAAGGTACCTAATCTTCTTTGAGGGTCAGGCAACTAGAATAAGCTGTTATGGTGTAATTTTTTTATTAGTACCCTGTGGATTGTTTTGAGGAGTGCACATTTTATCAGAAGCAGAACCCAGGATTTTTATCTTGGAAAATTTACTGGAATGTTCAACAAACAATAGTCCTGTCAATAGTGAATAAGATTAAAACAATGTGGAAGAAGTGATGGATCTGAACTTCAGATGACCAATTCAAGATCATTTGTAATGGTCACTAACAGAGGAACATTTCCAAGCTTCAGGAAGTGCTGGAGTTTACTTTCGTCAATCATATATAATCCAGAATTATCCATTTAATTATTTGCATGCAGACTTATGTAAAATCAATAATCAGCACTGTAAGTGAAAGCTATAATTCCATCAAGCAGAAGTGACACCAAGAATGGTGGAAATGAAGCCCAAGCCACTATGCATCAGAGCTGGGATTTCCTAGGTTTGAGCTGCTGTGTATGTATAAAGTAGCATCTGTATTGTTTTAATATTGTAAATATACCGTTTATTTCACAGTCCACCTGTTTGGGAATAGAGCTGATGATTTACATAGCACAATATTTATCATTTATTACTAATTTTGATGGGACTAAAACATTCTGTCACCTGACACTAAGGGAACAGATGGGTTCTTTTAGGGATCCTTATCAAAATGGTGACAGCACTAAATTGTAGTTATAATTAAAACTTTATTTTCTTAACAAGATATTATGATTACTATAGCACAGAATTTATTATTAGAATTGCAAAGGATTTCTACAAGCAGAATCCATGTAGTATAGCTTATAAGTAGTGTAATACAGAATTTGTAATACAACATGATTTCTGATCACCCAGACCCTAACTTAAATTATGGTTTCTAATCACCTAGACTGTCTGCAGATCAGATCAGATCCTAATAAATGATTTGCTGTATCAATATGAAAATCATAATCTAGACTCAAAAATCATATAAAGAATACAAGTCACTCAATCCTCAGAGGAATCAAATGATGGTGGTGGTGCTCCTGGCCATCGGAGGGGTCATGGGTATCACTGAAGCAGCAGCTCCAGTCCAAGTTCCCCACTTAGGACTTGGATACTGCTTGACTTTTTAGACTGTGTTCTGTCTGTTGTTACACTTTCCTGTTTAGTGAGGACATCAACAACACTGGGCTGGCTGGGTGCCTGGGACCCTCAAGCCTGGTGAGGAAGAGAGTATTTGGCCTGGCATCCAGGAACACTGAAACTGGCAGGGACAGGAAGAGGAGATCTCTTTGGTTTGTCTACTTGGTTCACGGGATCTTCAGGGCCTGGTAACAAGAGTAAAGGGACCTCATATGTGACTTTCTTGGTCACAGAGGATGGCTTTGCCTCATAAAATGGTGCTAGTTATGCTAACCATACTATTGGGTTGGGAGCAGAAGGTACAAGTCCTAGAAACACACTCCTAGAAACATTAAGTCATTTTCTATCTCTGTGAGATAAACAGAGACAAGAAAGAGGCCTAAACTGACCCATTCTGAAGCATCTTTGATGATGAGAAGGTTTGCATCACTTATGAAACTAGGCTTTACTTTTCAAAATATTTACATGGTACATGAATGGCTGGTAAAACATCAATGTCATTGTCATTTTTAGGCTGCAGTCTTCTTCAGCACAACAATTAAGCATGTGTTTTCTGCTAAGTACAAGGTAATGCAACTGATTTCCCGGGACCTGTTTGTACCCACAATTTTAACCATGTTGCTCATCTTGTGCTCTACATGAACAACAAGAAAAGAATTCCATGGCGATGGGAATTTTAGCTTTTTAAATGTTGGAGTGTTTGACTTTGCAGCCGTAATATTCTTTTAATATAATTTCTTTATGTGTAATTTTCTGTGTTAATTCCATCATGTGGAACCACATTAAGTCTCACATGGATCATTAGTAGAGCTGGAACTTAGATATGCTTGTATGGACCTCTACCATTTGAGCTGTCCCTGACAACAGGCAGCTACCCTTTATGAGAACAAGCCTCTAAATGCAAGATGAGACAAGCACTCTGCGAAGGGAATTCATGGCTATTTGCTGACAACCGAGGAACAGTGGGACTCAGGAGGATATGCGGTGGGACTGTATGTGCACTAATGGCTACAGACCCTCTGCTCTAAGTCTCTTCAGTCTCTCTCCTGTATGTGGAAAGAAACTCCTTCTCAGCTCAGCTCAGCTCAGCTCAGCCTGTAGTAGGATGTGCTCAATATGGGTGAACTAATCAATCCATTTACTTACTAGCCTCTTATATGTACTGAGTGTACATAGCTAACCATTATAGACTTTATTATGTCAGGTTGTTTTCTACCTTACCAGTACAAATTACCTAGGGAATGAAAAGTTTCTCTCTATGAGGGTCACCCTAGTGTTTGGTGTGTTGTTCTGAAACATCAAGGTACCAAACCCTCTGAAAACAAGTAAGAAAATTTTACCATTGACGAAACAATATAGTTTTCTCTAAGTTATTAATCAGAAAAGATGGAGACATCTATGCTGACATTGTACAAAGTATCAGCCTGAGGCAGATGGCAGAAAAAAGTTTAAATTCAGATTATTAAAGTTTGGTAGTTACAAGCAACTAAACCAAGGCCTTATAACGTCAAGTGTTAGTGGACTATTACTGTGTTGAGCTAGCTCTTGACAAATGCAAAATTTTCCCAGTAAGGTCTGAACCTTAATAAGGCAAATACACGTAGATAGACACATGAGACTCTGAAAGCACAGCTGATTAAAACCAACCCTTACACAGATCAGATTTGTTTCACTGCCAATATTTGAGGAAATCAATAAACAAACTAAACAGCCTAATTGTTGAAAAATAACATTTTAAATGGCTTTTGGATTCACTATCATAGATTTTGTTAGTAAGGGCATTCAAAGCACAAAAATTTATCTTGATCATCTCCTTTCAGCATTTTTAGTCACTTCACAACTGTGAGAGTTGTGAAGACCTTGGTATGAAACATAGGCCCACGACAAAACAATTTACTTATTTTGGCAGTTGGCTGAAAACAAACCCACATATGCCAAATAGAAAATTTAATAATTTTATCTTGCAATTTCCATCAGTTTCTGTCTTCTGTAATTGACTAGGTTTTATGTAGTGCTCTTGATCATTAAGTGTTTTATTGTAAATTTATTCAAAGACACGTTAATAACTAAATTTTAAAAATAGATATAGTTGCAGCCCCTTTTTTTTTTCTGTACAAAGCTAATTGGAATCTCTATTGCACTGTACAGTATTGTTACCCATATTAGGTGGGATTTTCAAAAGTTCTAACTTTTTAATGAAAAACTTAACTTGCATTCTGTTTTAGAACAAAAGCTCTAATTTAATACGATCAGCCTATATTCTCACTAATATAATTAGAAATATAATTGATTTTCTGACTGTATCTACACTTGACTATTTCAGTCTGAAATTGATGATCTGCTAGTTAATATGATAGTAATTTGAAAAGTCTGGACATTTACTGTTTTGAGAAGTACTGGGCTTAACATGAGACCTTTCCTTATAGTTTCCTGACCCAGGTAACAGCATAGTTTACCTGACTATGCTAAAACTAGAAATTCCCTGTTCTACTTTCTGTGTGTCTCTACGCCATGCATCCCTGTTTCACACTGCTGTCCTCATCCCTCATCCATCTCTACAGAATACAAGCTTAATTTAGGCCAAGGTTTTCTACTAAAAAGGAAATTAAATAGGTTTTGGGGCAGGAAAAATTTGCTTTGGTTTATAGGCAAACAGTACAAATTCTACAGATTGTGTGCTGCATCTGATCACTCGACAGGTCTCCAGAGACAGCCTTACAGGGATTCTGGCCTTGCTAGTCCAGATGCTTCCCAGCAAACTTGTCATGTTGCTGGTGGACAGTGAGAAGCTGCCCCACTGTCCACCACTGTCAGTGAGAAGCTGTCTCACTGTCCTGATCAGAGAAGAGAAAATGTACATGTATTTGTGTCCCTTTTCATCATGGTAAGATCTTTCTACATGATCCCCAAACCTTCTGCTGCATTCTAATTTAGTGCCAGATCTCCAGTTATTTTGCTGAGAATAAAGAGTTTATTGCTCTGCTTGGGCTTTTTGGAAAATAATGAGCTACTGGTAAAATGAACAGTGCACTACAATAATGTGCCCTCTTAAATTTTTTTGATTTTTTCAGCACTTGTACTTTATGTTTTTTTGCCCTCACCTTCCTGGACCTTCATGTGTGTGCCAAAACAGCCATCCTGTGTAGAGGGAGAAAGCCTGTCCAGAATGCACAATGTGAAGACAGTGAGCGCTGCTGTGAGCACTGGGCATGGGACAGAGGGAATGGAGTGCCCCCAGAGGGGTACTGTATTCACATGAGAGAAGCTCTCCTAGGAGGGAGCTCCTAACAAATGCACATAATTCAGTGACTGGGAAAACACACTAAATAGCCTTTGGCTTCCTTTTAGGAGCTGAAGGCATGGACCTTCCTGGGTGCTATGGCATCAGTCATGAGGGGCTGAAAGGTTGGGTCATGAGGGGATGAAAGTTTGGGTCATGAGGGCAAAGGGAGGAAAAAAGAGTGGCTGAGAGAAATAGGGAAGAGAAATGGCCAGTGATAGTGCACATTTGCACTTTACGAGCATGCTGCATGTTCTGCAAAATAAACTGATGGCTTCTCAGACTTCTCTTCCCATCAAGAAGCCAGACTCACTGCCTACACTGGTGCTAGCTTTTGAGAAGTATCTATGAAGGGCTCTATTTGCAGCATCCATTCTGGATGGAAAGGCTCTCGTGGGCCCCAGTAGAAGCTTTAGAGGATGTAGTAGCTTTGATGAGTTGATCAAAGGCTTATTTATCCTTTACCCATCAGGGCTTTAGTGTTTGATGAAATACTCATATTTGCCTCCCTGTCTTATAGGACAGCATGCCCAGAAGAGCACAAGATAGACAGCACTGATCAAAATGCAATCAGTATCCTAATCCAGAAAATACAGAAATTATATGTTCAGTGGGTACACTTTGTCTTGATGTCCTTGTATTCTTCCTTGTACTCAGCAAGGCTCTGTAGGCCAGGAAGTTAAATCTCTTCTGAATAACTTTGTTAAAGTTCCTCTGTGCCAGGCACAATTAGCTAATCTCTTGGCCCCTTTCCCTCTGTTTGAGTATACTTTCTGGGAAACTGCCTTATGATCTCAGGGCAACAGTGGTATACACTATTTGGGGATGGGGGACTCAAGCACGTCTGTGCTGGCTGCCTGACGATGAACTTTTCTTTCACTGCAAGCCTGGTTGCAGGAGTCAGGAATGTCCAGGCTTCTTGAGCAGACTGCAGTGCTTAAGGGCATGAAGATAAAGCCCATCATGCTGCTGGGCAGGCTCCAACTGTTTGCACAGAGTGACTCCTTAGCCGAAAGTGGTGGAGTCACCATCCTCCCACTACAGAATGTGAAGCAGTCCTGGTTCACAGTCACCTCCCTCTCCTTACCTCTCTCTACTGGGGAAGAGATCTGTATTTGATAGGGTCTGCTATACAAGTAAGTCTAAGAAATAACTGGCAGAGGCGTTCTGTGCTAAACAGAATAGAACATCCCTCACTCTAGACAAACACCCTTTGTCTAGGATGAGGGAGAGGCCTGCAGTCCCCAGCTCTCTCCTGGTCATTGAGAACCACTGCGTACCGTTCCACTGAGTCCATGAGATTTCTTAAATGTCTGATCCCACCCAAACCAATAGAAGCAGCAGCATCAGAAGTTGCAGCAAGAGGCATCATGTGTATGTACCAAAGCTGCAAAGCAGAGGCTGATGGACAGTGCTGGTTCAAGACATATTTATAGGGTCACAGGCTATGTGTGAAGCCCATGAGTCATTGGAACGCATGCTTCAGGGATTCACGTTACTGGGAGGCAGAGGCAGAGGGTAACTCTTCTGCGGTTGTTCTTTCCTGCTCATTCGGTGTATGCTCAGGAAGTATGGGCACAACCTGCCTCCTCAAAAGGTTCTCAGACTGGAACGGTGTGTGCGGCCCATGTCACATGACCCAGGTGTATATAATGCACTCTGACACACCTACCAGAGGTGTAATTAGAATATGTGTTCTCTCAGTGGCAACAGAAGGAGAGCAAAGAAATTATAAGTTAAAATAGCCCCTGCCTGCTGTATGTTTCTACTAATTTTTTCAAGGTGGAAAATGTTATGATAAAGACTCCTGTTTACAAGTGGGAAGAGTGTATTACTGCATACGTGTGTCTCTGTGTGTTTGCATGTGAGAAACAAACTGAGTTGTATTCAGCATCTAATTAATCAAATTCTTTAGTGCCATAATAAGATATAGCAGTAGGAATTTGTGTGAATCAGGCAAAAGGAGGAACATGTGCTAAGGTTTTAAGATATAATCTTAGTTAACACAGAGTAGGTGACATTTCTTTTTAACCCCTGTCCTGTACTAGCAATTTTCTGCTGGTAAAGGGAAGTCTTTTATAGGAGATCCTCCTTTATCATAGGCAAACCTGGTCACCAATAAGGCATAAAATTGAAAACCACATACGTTTGAATGGCAAACAGTACAAAAGCAAAAATTATAGCAAAACAAAATCCTAACAGTAAAACCATATATCTTACAAGTCTTAAATACACTTCATTTAAATAGGAAAAGGAAGGAATTAATGCAGAATGTTAATTAACATAGAATGTTAATATCAGAAAAATATCATTAGTTCTTCATTTTCTACGTTATGCACAAAGATTCTGAATCCATAATTTTAGGAAACTTTTTCTCTTTAAATACATCTTTACTTGGGCCCAGATTCATCAAAATGTTTAAACAGCCATGAGATTATTTATATGCTAACTGCCTTTGATTCAATTGGGCCATAGAGGAGCAAAGTGCTCACCAAAGATGCTGTTTATGGAAAGGACTTGAGAAACCATAACTTCCTGCATTGCATAAACTTCCCAAGTCAAAAACCTAGAAACTGCGCTAGGTTTGGCTCTTGTTCCTTCAGTACACAAGGTCTGCTAACACACAGCAATTAGCACAGAAAGACTGACTCAAATGGAGGCACAGTATGGGACCATTATAACTGTTTCTTGTATAAATGCAGGACCTGGAGGGATGATGGAGTAATCCTGGAAGTAGCACCTGCACTGATAGCACCCCTGGCCTGCTGCAGCACAGAAGCAGCCTCAGACTGACTGGCTGTCATTATCCGGGCAGCAAGTGTTGGTTTGGCTGAAAAAAGAAACATCCTTACTCTGGAAAGTTCCCTTCCTACTGCTTTGTGAGCTATGTGTAGCTTTGCCAGCAGGAGTTGTGCAGACTCAGAAGTTCCTCCTCTTTTTCTTTTGTTTAAATATAGTAAGATTTAAAGTAGATTCACAGGGGACTGGCCTGCAAAACTGTCAAACCCATGTGAAATGGGCAACCTGGCAGACAACTGGCCACAGTTGTAGTTATGGTAGATCCCATGGTATGCTCATGGAAGTCAGGTTATTAATTCTTACTGTTTTGGCCAAAATCCAACATGCTTTATTATTTTCTGCTTCCTTCAAGCTCTCCTCTGCACTTTCAATAATGTGTTGGAAGTTTTCTTCATCTCCTAGCCTAAGCTTGTGCACTGTTGCTTGCATGATGCCCCAGGAGATGATAAACTGATAGTAAGCAATGGGATTTGAATGTACATACCTGTGGGTAAGACTTACCCCTCTGAGCTTCTGCATGGGGACTAAATACAGCTGCTATACTTCTGCGCTAGGAAAGCAGATGGAACTGAAGGAGGTTAAAGCTGAAATGGTGTTAGAGAGTCTCCAAAAACAAAAAAGGATACTGTGCAAGCAGAATTTTCTTCTGACTCAGCCTACCGATTTTATCTAGCTCACAAAAAAACACGCATTACAACAGTTTAGGAAGCACAGTAAAGCCCATTTCTGCATTCTTGGGTTCTTCAGCTGGGTCCAAAGGGCAAACTTGCTTCAGCATAATCCATTGTTTGCTTTGGAATCTTAAAGATTAAAGGTGTCTTTAAGTGTCAGTAATTCTCATGGTTATTGTTAAATATTTCCTTTTATTATCTGCATAATAGCAGTTAGAGATTAGAAAAAACAAGGTGAGTTCTCAAGTGCACCCTCACCATTTCCTGCCTGTGAGCACAAGAATGTTCCATGCGTGAGGAGACTCCAACTCACGCGTCCCAGGAGAGTGGCCTGACCACCAGACTGCAGGCTGTTTTGAAGGCAGGCACTCTCCACCCTTCCTATTGAAACTGTGCCATGCTGCAGAAAATACTTTAAGTTCATTGGGCTAGAAAGAGAGAATGAGAGTCACAGAGAACAGAGAGAGCGTAAGAGAAAGCATGACTGTACTGGTTAAGGACCCCATCTGGCAGAGAGAGCCTTAGATTCTCTTCCCAGCTTTCAGGACTGTTTCTAAAATATTTCATATAAATAGTCACTGAAAAAAATACAGAAACATGTTTTGGGTACTGTACTCAGAGGTGCCTGATTTTTCCCATGCTCTATATAGGAAACATAGGCACAGAACAAAAGGTTCTGATCTCCCCTCTAGGAATCCAGTACCTTTCACTTTGGCACTGAGGGGCTGAAATTCTGGGTGGCTAATTCCCGTATTGGACCTGATCTTCAGGCTGTCACCTCAAAAGGTTATTTCAGAGATGTGCATTCTCCATCATATTTCCCTTCCCAGTGTATTTGGCACTGGCACTTTTTTGTATTCCTTCTTATAAGTGCTCCATTATTCCCTTGACTATTCCAGATAGCTTTAAAATTAAAAGCTTCAAAAATCAGGTGAGACTTTATCTTTGCCTAGGGTACATTTTTTTGGTTTATATTTGACCTGCTACAGAATGCAGCCCTTTTCCCATTTCAGAAGTTTGGCTATGCCTGTATTCAGATAACAAACTAGACTGGAGTTGCTTTTCTAATCAAAAATGTATGTGATACAGTTTGGTGTTTTATGCATTTCTCCAGTTGGAATAAATGCACACATTCCAGGTGAAGTTTGGAAATATATTTGGAGAAAAACTGATTTTGGAAAATGTCCGAGGAAAATCACAGGAATTTCTTCCCCACACCCTTTTTCTCCCTACTTTTCTTTTTTTTTTTTTCTTTTCCTTTTCCCTAAACTACAACATTTTCAGTATCATTGGCTTTTGGGGAGTTCAGTTCCTGGCCTAAACTTCTAAAGTTTTGCAGGGATTACACCTGGGCTCAGCATTCTGATAGGGAGCGCTTGGCAAGGATATACAAGCAGTTCTTCGTGACCAGAGGTGGCTCACTGGTGTAAAGGACGTTTGGAAGTGGGCTGTGGTGGCAACACAAGTTGCAGGACAGCAGAGATGGCCAGAAGTGGCAGACTGATTTTCAGATGTAGTGCCTCAATTAAGAAATCGAGTTTTCTTTCTGGAAAATCAAGGAATGGATGAAATTAAAAAAAAGGGAAAAGTATTTATAATTTGGGTTGCATGTCACTAGGGTTGGATTATACGCTTACAGGTCAGCCACTCTCAGATCTCTAAATATCTTAACAGTCCTGTTTTTAACACAGGAAAAACAGTGTGGCCTAATGTTGTGAATTACTAAGGTGATAAGTTTGTTGATTTCACTTGCTTTATGGTGGAAAATTGTGTGTGTCTGACAGGATTACTGACAAGGCAACTTCTAGGTTGCATTAGTAAATGGCAACAAACAGCAAGACCAAATGTTTCAATTTACAGGAATGTTTAATGAGGCATTTCAATAGAAAATCCAAGCTTTTCTACCTACTTTTCTCAGGGAGCTTTGGGAAAGAGCATTCGGTGCCTTTCAGAATTGCCATGCGCTCATAACAGCTGCCTGATGTGTACTACCAACCTAGAGCAGGGTTGCTCTTTGCTGGTGTAGTGCTGTCAGGCATCTTATCCCAGTCTTTGCTTGAATGGTTCTAATGGTGCTGACACATGTTTCATCCAATTGTAGAAACTGTCTGGGACAGGTGTTTCAAGGAGCATTTCTCAGGTGGTGAGAAGAGCTACTATCACAGGAAGAATCAGATATAGAAGATGTTTCTGTAGTACCAGAGCAGTCTCTCTTTTGCCAGGCCATGGCATCTCATCTGGTCTCTGGACTTGCCAAGGCAGAGGAAAGAATTTGACTTCAGTGGTTCAAAAATCACACAGGTGCCAGTATGTCCTTTCCAGTCTCTGTTCTGGAAGCAGCTCCTCCATCTCCAGTTACATAAGAGCACTGTAACACACTTTATTACTTTCTGCAGCCGCAACTTATTTCCCAGGTTCAATTGTATCATTTTCCTGGATGGAACCTGGTTCCAAACATAATAGTATGCTGGCTTTAGCCCTGTTCAGCATTCAGCTTGAGAAGACATTATAGGCATGGGCAGTGGAAGAGGACAGGATGGGGCCTTGTTTTGGTTACAAGATCTAGGCAAACAGCTGTGTGGTTTTGTGAACATTTGTTTAAAAAACAAGTATAACTGGGGAAAGGCAGCTCGCAAAAGATATCATTCCAGAGCTCTGAAATCCTGGTACATTTCCATACATTTCCAGGTGCATTTCCAAGTCTCAGCGCACATGAATGGTGAAACTTTAATTGGAGATTTGAACATGCTCGGAGTCAGGAATAAATGGCACTGAGAATATTTTTTGTTTTCACTCTACACAGGAATGCAAGATAACCAGCTGTACCATGCAGATAGAGTTTTATGTTACTTCATCCCAAAACATAGAAAGAAATCACAATCAAAGCAACACAGCCACTCTGGAGGAGGGGATAGTGACTGTTCAACTGCACAACAGATTAACACCATAAAACAGGACAGAGACCAAAAACCTCCCCTTACCTTGCATAAGCACAGATAGTTTAAGAACAGAATATAGCAAACTAGCTCTGAATTTGGGAAAGATACTAAAAATTTGATGCTTCCAGATTTGTGGAGAATGTCCCAGGAACATTAAAAAGGTGATATGTCCAACTGGTTAATTTTATTCCTCATTCTAAAGGGTCCACATCCAACAGCACAGGCACAACTTTAAGATTTTCATTGAAAGTGATTAATTTTAACAAGCCTTTCTGGACCCCAAGTTTGCCTTGGTCTTTTATCAAAGGGCTGACCGTGGTTTATGCTACTTAGCCTGTGAACAGTAATACTAACAAATGGGGAAGATAGTCAGGATTTATATAGCTTTATATTTAATATGGGGAGTTTCTAGAAGGAGTCTGTAAGTAGGGACTGTTGCCCAGACTCCAAGCTTTGGCCAAGCAGTTCTTGGCAGGCCTCAAATAGGATGGTGAAAATGCAGCTTTAAGCCATCCTTGCATCATCCTGAGGTTGTTTCCCTGCCAGCTTGGTCCCTAGTATAAACTGTAACACCAGCAGAGCTACTGTATTTTGCACTGGCTACCACTGGACCCGAGAAACTAGTCTGGTAACTAGGGATCCATGAGGCAGGCTCAGTTTAGCCATTGCTAAACTCTTGTCTTTCACAAGGACTTGGGAAAGGAAGAGTTGTTGTCCCTGCAGTGACTGCAAACCAGTGAAGGCTTTGTCATATCTGTACTGACTGATGTGCAAGTAGCTGGCTGAGCTGCCTGACAGACTCAATAGCATTGATAATGTGGCTAAAAACCAGCTTTCAGTGTCTGGAGGATCTGGCCCGTATGTCTGTGTGTGCATATGCAGATGTATGTGATGTCAGTGAGTGTCCCTGCTCGCTGCAAAGGTCACTTTGTCTGAGATTTTTCATTTGCTTCAGAATAAAGCAACCTCGAGAATGTAATGAAGGAAATGAGGTCTGAAATTTGTTTCTTAACATCCATGAATTGCAGCACTGAGCTAAGGGGAAGGCATTCAAATCACTCTCTGCCCTCTTGGATAGGATTCTGTTTGTAGCTCTACAATAATCAGCAGACATCAGTGTCTGCTACAACTGAATATTTTTGGTATCTAATTGGCACTCACATACCAACGTGATAGGAGCTTTAGAAATAGCTAAAGCACATAAATATTGCTGCTTCTTTTCCTGCGTGTATGTCTATATCATCTGTGTGAAGCTGTGTATTAATGTGAAAAATTCCCTGTTGATTTTAATGGGATGCATCTCTCTGCAGAGAATTTGTTGCATTCAAAGCTGCAGTATAACATATAGAAGGGATAGTTTTTTTCTTTGTTCTGTGGACATCTAGATCAATTCCCCAAGTATTATTTGTGCAGAAACTGTGAATGCTCCCAGCTTGCAAATGAAGTCAAACCCTTGTTAATGTTTACAGTAAAACAGCTGTTCTCAGCATTTCTCCCTGAGCCTCAGCTACTTTAGCTCTACCATACTCAGCCTTACATCATAGCAGCTGCAATAATAAGAGACTGAAAGAGGTCAGAAGCAGCCAGTCCTGCTAAACCACACCTTTGTTTAAAAAAGATTTGGGATTGTAAAATGTCTCAACTGCTACATTTTTCAGCCTGACTGGACTCCATGCATGGGCTATGTCTTCAAAGACCTAGCTCACCAAAAGCACACAGGCACTGCCAGAACAGAGTAAAGCAGAACACAGGCTCTTTATACATTTTCCCAGGAAACTTTCTATAGATCCAGACTGGGAAATGTTCCAAGGCTTCACAGAACTAAAGATAACAGTAATAAAGAAATGGGCTAGAGCACTTTTAAAAGAAATAGCTGAACCTATTATATTTGCATGGCAAAGCCTTGGTAATTTGTGCAACAAGACTTTGATAATTTACACTAATAAAACCCAGATCGTTACAGGTTATTGAATTTTAGCAATTACAGGTATGTAAGCAAACAACAGTCTAAGAAAGGAAAAAAGCATCAGCATGTAAGTTGCTTTCAAGGCTATAATTTCTTTGTAAATATTTACAATCACTCAACTAATAAATGCTACTGGATATATTTTGTAAAAGTAATTGTTATCAGAATGTAAAATAGAGCATTCCCCTGGTCAGTCTTCTTTTCAGAAGAGAGGGCCATCATTTTTCTGCTAGGTATGAAGCGTATGGTCTATTGAGTTTCTGCAGTGCCTATATTTCAGAAATACATGAATAACCAGGATTTTAAAGTCATTTTAAGAGCATTTTAACAACAGGTGTCCTACACAGGATTTACTGAAACCTTTTGTTGAGTAGCAGTCAGAGATGATGTGGGTTTTTAGCATATAGGAGAAAACGTGTACATTGATGATTTATTATATACTACATAAGAACAGGATAAAATTTTTCATTTTTATTTTACCGAAAATGGAAATTAGAAAATCAAAGTAAGAATAAGATTTGTACTGTTGAAAAGTTTCCAAACAGATTTATAGGTCCTTGATTCCATGTACAAGGGCTTATTTTAGCAGCATTTTCAATTAAAATCAAGTGTGAACATTGCAGTCGCATGCCAAATACTACTTGTGACACCTTTTAATTTCATGGTGACTAAGGAACAGCAACATTTTCTGGTCTTGCAGTTCACTGGGTGATGTCACAGACTCTCAAATGATGTCACAGATATCCTAGATTATGGCAATAGGTTGGGGCACAGGGACTGTCACAGATGGAATGCTTATGGAGCTCATCAGATTCCACAGCATGATGCCATCAAAAGGACTTGTGTAAGAAATCCCAAATGGGCTTTCCAGTACCAAAAAAAAAAAAAAAAAAAAGGAAGAAGGAGCAAGCGATAGCAATAGAGGCCAGACAGCAGAATTTGTAGATTCCATTGATACCAGGACTTTTCATTGCTACAGACATTTCTACTCCAGTGGGATTGCAGATGTCATTGATACATTGGAAAGAGAGCGTACAGTGGAAATTATTGGTTCTTAAGTGTAATAAATTGGTCTATAGTTTCAGTTACAGCTCTTAATGGTGGTGGATTATTTGCCTTTAAATAATTCTTTGAGATCCTAATGATGCCAGGGTGTAGTTTTATGAGACATTGACTGGTACAGTAAAATACATACCCTTTCCTGAAGAGTGTAGAGGCTAAATGTACAAAGACTAGACAAAGGAAATAATATGAGAGGTAATATGCAAGCAAATTATTTACAGTAACCATAGGTACATATAGTAGCTCTGTGTTTTTATCACAAAAATCATGTAGTGTCCCCAAAAAGGAAAGTTTATGCACCTTCTAACCCAAGGCACTCTGTGATTCCACGATTCATACGTATATGTCATCTGTACACCTATAATATACATATATATGTTGTATACATAATCTAATAGAGAGCTTTTAGAAGATGCACACATCAATGACATAAAGCTTTTGTAACTACACACACAAGCTAAATATTACTTAGCAGTATGTATTTTCCTTTGGGTTTTATTGATGCCTTCAAAGCATGATCAGTTTGTTTCTTCTGGCATAAATTGTCACCTGAACCTCTGAATAAAAACATTGCTTCTGCTCTGCAATATAGAGAAAATATATTCTAACTCACTTTAGGTACAAATGTGTCTGTCACGTTTGAAAAGGCAACAGTTAAATACATGTTTCTGCTGTCAGAAATGCAGCAGTTAAACCCTAAATAATATCTATAGGATTAAGAACCAAGTACTCTACAAGAAATCTATATGCAGTTATCTTTCCACCTTTCTTCTCTATCCCCTGTCATAGACTATGAAAGATAATGTAAGAAGTGCTCTAATATGTATGCTTATCTCATTATCTCCATTTTCTGGTAGGTAGAGCAAACAGTTTAACCTTAGTAGATTTATAGCAAAATAATACACATTTCTCTATGCTAGAGGAATGAAAAAAAGCAGGATTGATCCCAGAATGGGCACAGAGGGGGGGAGACGGGAGGGTTTTTTAAAGAGTTTTCTGAATAATCAGGAAATCCAGTGAGACAAACAGAATGTGTAGAGAGCAATCCAGAATTATCAAATTACCATGACAACCATAGGCAAGAACCCAGAGAGAATCAGGTAAAGAAATTACAGCAGAATTACAGTTAACTTATATTTACTTGTTAAAAACAAAACAACCAAAACAAAACCCAAACCAAACAAACAGAAACTGTCAGGAAGAAATATTTCCTTTGGCCTAGCTCAGTATGGTGCAGAGCCTTGTGAAATGTGGCCTTGTGTGAAATTTTGAAATTTCTTTGCAAATGTATACAAGTAACTTTTGTCTAGATTTGCATATCCAGATTGTTTTAACCAGCAGCATTTGATGTCAGATACGGAACTTTGAATCACGGATGCCTAAAACCAGAAACCAAAGGAGAATTCAGAAAAGCTACAGGGTGAACGTGCATGTGTGCACGCACACACGTGTAGTTGTATTTCTGTTATTTCTAAAACATTCTCCCTTGTATGTTTTTCAAAAGACCACTTTCTTTAGTCAAATCCTTGCTTAACACATTCACAAACAAAAAGCTTTTAAACATGAGTATAGTAAAAAATAAGTGAAACCCGAGTGAAGTGAAAAATGATAGGAGCCGTGGTGTTATTGAAAAAGCTGCAGGTTAACCAATGGTTAACCAGATTATCTGTCGAATTTGGGTTGAAATTCTGTTTGTTCAGCTGTAATGTGCCATTTCATGTAACACTATTCATGTATTTTGAAAGATACAAGTACACAATTCTGAAAGGCAGAAGTCCCTGTTTAGAGAAGGGGGGGAGGCTGTTCATGTGGGGGGTGGTTGATTTGTTTCCCAGTTTTGAACAAAGCCCTCAAACTGCTAACACTCCAGTATATAAACAAGATTCCCCCAGTGCTTCTTCTTTCCTGTTTCATGCCACTATCTGAATGCTTATTGTGTTTTGTATGCACTCTGTAAACACAGATACATGCCCATATTGATCTTTTTAAACGCTACCCTGAAGTTTGCTGTGTGGTCAGGGAGAGGAGTGATGCACTCCATTGTTCCCTGCTATGATGTCATGCTCAGACTTCGCCTTGGTTAAACAGAATTCAGTTTACTGGACTGCAGCAAAATGTCTTTAGGGAACCCGAATTTATTTCTGTAACAAAGATGAAAAGAAATATGTAAAAAAAAAAAAAAAGACATCATAAAAAGAGTATAAATTCTGTCTAAAATATTTGTAAGATATTTTTCTCTACACTTTTTCAGAAGTAGATGTGTACACTCATTTATATACACACTCAAACTGTGCATAGCTCAAGGATGTGTTTATTTTAATCTTGGAACTGGAATGAGCCAAGATTCGGTCTCAGGACTTTCATCGACACTAAGGTCTCTCTTAAACATGCAGTTTCATACCGTTCATTAACCACACATGAGGTCCACACAATGGGTCTAATCCTGCTAGCTGTCCAGTGCTGTTAGTGAGAGCTAAAGGCATCGGCCACATTACAAGATCCGGTGGTAAATTAATTCATTTCCACCAGCATCTGAAAACTGCATGTAGGACAGTGAGGGGAAGAAAGGGGACAGCCTTTTAATTCTGTTGGGACATCCAGAACTGGAAAAGAAATATAAAGGGACTGAGTGAGAAGAAGGAAGTTTTTCCTCTTCTTCCCTCTCTCCCTCCCTCCTGGCCTGAAAAAAAAAAAAAAAAAGAAATAAAAAAAAAAGAAAAAGAAAAAGAAATATCCCTGGGGCCAGTCCTTCCCAAATAGGGACAGTTGGCAGGTATGTGTTAATCTTGTTCCCAGCACTCTGGACGAGCCACGAATAGAGGCTCACCCTGTTCTTTCAAACCAGTGCTTCCTGTCCTTCAAGAGTTAACCTTCTCTAGAACATTTATTTCACCATCTCAGGGAAAAAAAAAAAAAAACAACCCTGCAGAGCTGAGAGGCTGCAGATCACAAGGCCATTCTGATAGCCTCCTGTCCCCATGGCAACAGCAACGGCATTTATCAGTTCCTTATGAGAGCAGGCACAGCAAATCTGCATTGCACATGGCAGCCTTCCAGCCTTTCAAATGAAAGAGCACTTTGAACTGCTGCCAAGTGTGGAAGGAGCAGAGCTGTCAGGACTGCTTAATGCTGGCAGTTTGTACTTGGGAGCCTTTCAGTTCCCAGAATCCTTCAGTTGTGGCAGCCTGCCAGGTACTTAGCGGAAGCTAAAAACTAACCCCCAGACCATTCACTGCAATGCACTCAAAATTTTCCACATGTACCATGTCACAAGTGCAGACTGTACAATGAAAGCAAACGCTTTCTGGTTGGGATTCTAATTTTATTAATAATCTAGGAAAATGCAATCGGAGATTAGCCGGCTGACAGCAGTACAGTATAGCCACTGTTTATAACTCAGGGTGTGTATGTCAAATGTGTATTTCATCCCTCAGCAACAGAATCAGCTCTGACAACAGGGGCTGTGCAGACCCAAATCTACATGCAGCACCTGACTCAAGAGAGACCAGTGTTAGCAGAAAGGGGAGTGTGGTTATGTACGGTGGAGTATATTTAGCACTCACCATCAAATGCATAGCAGTGAGACATGGAATAGAAAAAGAAGAAAGCATGGCTGGCTGGTAAATATTTTCTGCCCTTACCCTCTGCATTTTGCTGACATTGTGAGAATCTCAGAAACTTGCTGATGAATGTAGCAGAGATACATGGCTCTTGGTGGGTTTCCTTTCAATGCAGAGTTTTCATGTGAACTTTTTATTGTTTTGCGTTACCCAAAGCACAAGGGCTTCTATTGGCAGAGGGAACAAATTGGCACAGTTCTGCTTTTTTTTTTTTTTTTTTTAATCTGCACTGAGATCAAGGGCAAGGGCTTCATTTTCCAGCACTAGTCATAAGCCTTTAGCACAAATAGAATGAAAATTGTCTGTCGCTCAGGCAGTTGGACAGGGTTCAGGAAAACTATGTCTGGCACTAATTCCAAAGGGAAGGTTTGGTTCAATGCAGCATCATTAATTTCAGTAAACTGTTTTCACTAGTCTATATCCCACTGTTCAAGAGCTGTTTATTATCTTTTACTAAATAATGTCTTTTGGAGTACGGAGTAATGAAAAATACCTTATATGACTTACATACATATGTATGTATACATACAAATAGATACAGTATACATGGATGCACTCATAATTTTTACTTTTCTGTTTTTTCTTAACAAGTGCTTGTTTCTTACCTTGCCTTCCCATTAAAAAACACGTTTATAATGCCAAATGTAAAATAGTAAAAATAGCCCAGAAGGCAAAAGAGATAAAAAAAAAAAAAGAAAACCACAACCAAACCCACAAGCATGGATCAAAGACAATCTCACCAAATTTGTGAGTTCCACCACAGAACAAGGAAATGTAGTGCCTCTTTTTCAGCTTGCAGCTATCTTTGGCTCCTGCTTGAAGACTTGACTTAATTCATCCAGGCAGTACTGTCTAAAAGGAATACACCAAGACAGTTAATTTTGGCACTTAGTCTCCCTTAGGAATTTTACCAACAAAAATTTTGCCAATTTACTTTGAAAAGAAAGTAAATGATCTTTTTTTTTTTCTCTTGGTTTCCCCCCCATAGCTCATATTGATATGTGTGAGTAAAAAAACCTGCCCCCCCCTTCCTATTCTCACCCTTGTCCTGTGTCTGTATCATCCTTCTTTCAATAGCAATGTTAATCAGCATTTATAAGCTGGTCTTGGAGAAAAAGTGGTTTAGGTGTTTTCAGATGGCCTAGTTAGAGAGGAAAAG
>JANHFX010028856.1:0-119497 GCA_027560015.1 Chloroceryle amazona
ATGAAAAAGAGGAATATTTTCTCTGTCCTTTTTAGTAAAGCTAAATGTTTTTGCTAAATTAGATGCATTTTTGTATTTACTATAATTGAAAATAATTTGGGAGAATGTTAATTTTAATTTTGAAAAAGCAATTTTAAAATTTTTTATTTCTGCTATTAGATCTGAATTTTTTGTTTACAATACAACTTTGCAATATGTGTACTAACATGGAAATTAGACTAGATATAGAATGAGAACATGACATTATTTGGAAAATATGCTGAACAGTGTGAAGTAAATATAGAAGAGAAAAAGAAGAAGACAAGGAAAACCAGTGAATAAATTTGACAGAAGAGATTACAAAAGAAGAAAATAATGTTTTTAATTCCTGAGGGGAAAAAAAAAATAAATAGTAATGCATTGTTGATTTGGTTTACGAGTTCTTTATACAAGTGCAATGTAAATGGGTGAAATACAAAATCTGCAGAAAATTTTTTGAAGAAGCTTCCAAAATCATTAACCATGCACTAGCAGCTCACCAATAACAAACCCAAGACCATAAATACAATTTTTGTGTTGAATTATTTGACTAGTTATATTCAATAAATCTTTAAATCAGACCTTGCTTCCGAGGTATCTTTTATTGTGTGCTTTCACATTCATGTACCTTTATTGATTGTATCTTCTTCGCTGCCATATGTTAAATTGCAAGCAATAAAATTGAAACATTAAATCACATTCCTTTCCTTTCATGTGTCACTTACCTATTGGGAACATATGTTACACTGACACAATAAAACTTGCCCCGAAGGCCTACTCTGTGTACACAATGCTGTGAAAATGGAGGCATATAAAAATGTCCCTATGTCCTAACTGAAGATTAAACTTCAATAAAATATTATTATAAATATTTCAAATGGAAAATATGACTTGTAATGTAGTAACAAATTCTCTGGAGTCTGTGGCCATAAAGAGAACACAGAAGGATATCTGCTGTATGGGTCTTCTGTCAGAGTTCACCACCTCACCTACCATGCAAGCTGCAACATTTTTCTGAAATGTTTTATCTCAGACACTCTTTCCACTCAATTGACTTTTTGCCAGATTAACATAGTACACATAGTAAAAGTTTCATTCTTAATTCATAAGCACAAGATGATCCTCATGCTAGGGTTCCAATACTTTGATTATAAACATATATGAACAATGTTCAAATACTAAAGAAATTTAAAGTTCTGAAAAGAAGTGTGGCCAGCAGATCAAGAGAGGGGATTCTACCCCTCTACTCTACTCTGGTCAGACCTCACCTGGAATACCGCGTCCAGCTCTGGAGCCCTCAGCACAGGAAGGACATGGACCTGATGAAGCGGGTCCAGAGGAGGGCCATGAAGATGATCAGGGGGCTGGAGCACCTCTCCTACAAGAACAGGATAAGGGAGCTGGGATTGTTCAGCCTTGAGAAGACTCGGGGGAGACCCAATAACCACCTTCCAGTACCTGAAGGGACCTTATAAACAGACTGGAGAGGGCCTGTTTACAAAAGCCTGTAGTGAAAGGATGAGGGGCAATGGTTTTAAGTTAGAAAAGAGTGGATTTAGATTGTATGTTAGGAAGAAGGTCTTTACCATGAGGGCGGTGGAACATGGAACATGTTGCCCAGGGTGGTTGAGGCCCCATCCCTGGAGACATTCAAGGTGAGGCTTGACAAAGGTCTGAGCAAGCTGCTCTAGTTGAGGATGTCCCTGCTCTCAGCACGGGGGGTTGGATTAGATGACCTCTAGAGGTCCCTTCCAACCTAGATATTTCTATGCTTCTATGAATTTTGGGTTTTGGCAGCAGGTATATCTCAGAAATTTTTGTTCATCTTATTTCTTCTCTGTTTGCCTGGCATTGGCAGAGATTGTTCAGCAGCAAGCAGAAGCACGGCAAAACAGTTTGAAGAATGTAAAGAAAAATATTTTTTGTACATGAATGATAAATTAGTTCAAACAAGAGAGTATATTATTGTCAAAACCACTCTGGAACTAACTCACCTATTCTTCCTAAAAGTGCCATGGGGTCTTCATTTCACAAGTGGTCTGTGGGATATTAGAGTTTATTGTTTGTTTCATTGCAAAAGACTGTGAAATACTGAGATAGAAAGTGACTT
Organism: Chloroceryle amazona; assembly: GCA_027560015.1. Lineage (NCBI taxonomy): Eukaryota > Metazoa > Chordata > Aves > Coraciiformes > Cerylidae > Chloroceryle > Chloroceryle amazona. Next base: position 2,129 of record JANHFX010028856.1, read on the forward strand.
TAGTTTCATTTCCAAAAGAAAGAACAAAGTTTAAATTATATTTGCTAGAACACGAATCAACAAAACAGCTGGAGTTTAAATGAAAAGGACTTCTATTTCCATTGTAAAAATGTTGCCTGGGAGAGATGCTACATTCATTCGCCTGCTCCAGGATAATAGAGCTACAGTCTAACTATACTTATCTATCTCATCCAATTCTTTTTCTTCTGATTATAGTCTTTGCAAATTATTTTTTCAGTAAAAATCAAAATAATGTCTAACTTAATGAGCATTATAGAACATTGAGAAAAGCTGTCAGTTCATTTGACCCGTATTATTTCATAATGAAAAGTCTGATCCTGATACATTATCTGTTGCTTTTTATTGTCACGCCCAGAAGGGACTAAATTAATTTCAAATGCAAAATTTGTCAAAAGTTTTGGGCCCAACCCTTGGAAAAGAAGTACAGCCCATGCTAAATGGCTGAGCTCCATTAAAAATACAATGGGGATAGTGGGAAGGAGACTTCAATCCTGGCCAGAAATATGCAGCTGGGTCACAGATGCTAATTTAGAGGAAGGGGCACAGAAGTGATTGAAGGCATTTTCCTTCAAAAGATTTCATCTAATATATCTGTACAAGATTTCAATATGTTACATACATTCATGGACTAAAAATATCAGTACCAAGCAAGGAAGATGTAACAACAACATATATTATATAAGGAGTCCTCTTACAACTGTTGTCCTCTTTGTGCCACCAACTTGCACCTCTTCAATGAATGCATCAGTCCCATGGATATGTTTCTTAGAGAAGGATATACCTCTTCAAATTTTAGACAACTGAGATTTGATATCTAAGTCTAAGCTAGTTACCCTTCCTCTACAACAATGAAAGCTCTTTCAGAGACATAGATGTCTATTTTATAAAAAGCTAAATCAGTGTCTGGAAGTCCCAAATTCTTTTTCTTGGTATAAAGGGAATTTAGGAGATTTGATCAGAAATTAAATTATTTCAGGCTCTTAAAATTCTGTTCCTTGTTCCCATTTATTATTTTTATAGACTTGAATGCTACAGCCATTCTTTTGTCATTCTGTGATTCTGTGACTCTTAAGGCATTTCCTTTCTAAGCAACTAGTACCACTGTTTGCAAGGGGTTAACCGGGCTGTCAGGTACTAGTCATTGAATAAGCATGGTGGAATCTGGCTCTTTGCCCAAGCATGTTGAATGAGGTTGGCTAAGAATGCTTGATTTACTGTGAACAAATAGTTAAAGGAAAATTCAAACCAGATAAATAGATTATTCATGTAATAGTCACCCACTACTACCACCCCCTGCTACTATGACATTATGAATACAGAATATCATTATGCAATTAGGACTGGGAAACTTAACTGGATTGCAGATTCTGTGCGTGGATACACAGGGTTATCTCAGTTCTGTGAGTATAGTTCCACAGAGTCCATTCTTGTAGAAGCATAAAATATATATATGTAACTGTCTTTGTCTTGCTTAGGGTGAGAACATAGCACGATGAAAGACTACATTTCTAATACAAGTGTAGTGTCTTCTCATCTTTGGTCTTGTGTACAGAAAAAATAAAATAAAGTGTATAGTTGCATTTAAATCATAGCCTGGTCAGTCATTAAAAAAGCAGAGTAATCTGGTCTGCAATGAGATTTCTGCTGTTACAGCTAAGCTAACTTTAATCAAGAGAGTTCATCTTAGTCTGGATGCCTTTATACCTAAACATACATACATAAATAAACACACATATACAAGCCTATACAGCTTACAGCTATTCTTGTGCAAAAGTTATGTCAGACCTATGACAATAAGAGCTTCTGACATTTTGAAAGTACTCAGAGTTGGTTAATGTTTTGAGGTAGATCTGCACAGACAGTTCCTTTGCAGTAAACACACCAAAGGAGTCTGAAAGACTTTTAACGTGAAGAAAGCCAGATTTAATTGGAATACACATTAGAACAACTCCATAAATACAGCTTATTATAACTCAGTCAAACACAATAGAATAGAAAAGGGTTTATATCCAGTTTTGCACTTTGTCTCTGCAGGGATGCTCTCAGATTCTAGCCAGCTCAGTAGCTTTGAGTTGTAGCAAAACTGGCACAGATCTTCATTGCCCTGGGGAAGTTTCTTTCCTCATTTCTAACGCCTGGTTGTCTCTGTCTGCTGCTCCTCTCAGCAAGCACTCCCACTCAGTTGTGTGGGACTTTTTTGTAGCTTTTTACTCTTTGCTGACCAACTTTCAGTGTCTGAAACTTTGTCAATTCTGAATGAACTTAAACTTTTCCAAGGAAGGAACAATTTTTCTACCCAGGGAGCTTCATCTGACCTAGTCATTTTTCTTAAGAGAATGAAACACATGAACAGAAATAGAAAAAAAAGCAGTGCTATTAATATGTATAAAAAAAAATAGTAAATTTTCCTTAACAGTGATATTATTTAATGATACTAAGCAAGAAAGACATGATACAAGGAAGGTTTAGAGGACCCAATGTAAAATGGGAAGTGCCTGAAGACTGACTGAAGCAAATCTACGGCTATTACTGGTTCAACTATTTTGATATTTTGATGCAGTTTGGCTAAAGGGCCAAAGTAGGAAATAGTGCCTTTCTTATAATTATCCAATTTACAAATGATCAAGAGTCTGCATGCAGAAAGATCACTTCAGATGAGACAAAAAGAAACACTAAATCAAGAATAATTCTGCATTACTTTTATTCTTAAGAAAATGGCACAAACCCAACAGGAGCTTTAGTCCACCTGGGTTTCACAGTCTGGAAAAAAACCCAAACTGTAGGTTTCAACCTCTCTTCCCTAAATGAGTTTCTAAATTTTGGTTGTTTTGTTTAATCTCAGTTTGTTTTAAACTGCAAGAGTAGTAGAGGCACTCTACTGTACTCTCTATTGCTTCCAGGGAATTTAATAATATTTTTTTAATAAGTGTAAGATATGTCAATACTCCTGAAAGTAGACCGCACAACATAATTTCATCCTGAGCCATAGACTGTCCTGAGTTGGGCAGCCTGGGGCAGAGTGGTATGCATATGGGGAAGTTTTCTGTTCAAATAAGCAGAGTTTTAATAAGTATTTATAGAGAATAGATATATATTTATAGAGAATTAATAGCAAATCCCAGACCTTTCTAACAACTTGAAGTCATATTTGATGACAGTTTCTAAAATGCATTTCCAATTACTCCTAGCAAGTCACTGAAAACCAATTAAGTGAATGTAAAATAGTTTCTTTGAAATAAAATAAAATCATTGCATAATAAAGTTCTATGAAACTTGCATTTTAATGAGAGAAAAGTGCCATAACTAAGATAAAAATATTTTTAACCTTTTATTCTTAATCCTTACAAACAATCAACTCTTGAACAGAGGAAATTTCTGGAAAATCTCTGTGCCCTAGCAATGCTTATTAATGTTGAGTTTAGCACCCTTGCTGCAGATTTAGTTCCTCCTTTGGTAGCATACTAAAAATACAGAACTGATCAAGAAATGTCATATTTTAAAAAAAAGCACCCTTTTCTAATAGAAAGCTATAAGGAAAACATTAGACAATATTACATGACAGTCATCCTATGAAACATTATTTTTATCCTGATTAATTTTTTTTTTTACTAGAAAATTAACTACATAAACTTTTTTGATACCTCTCAGTTGTTATGAAAAAAACAGCACACCTTTCTGTTTTATTTACAGCATTGGTGAGAATAATTTATTTTTAACTCCACAGTTTACAATTTGAAGAGCATTTGTTTGCATGTTGCATTTGCCTATTCAATTATCTGTCGCAAGTAACAAAGGGAGCCAGCCATTGAGACAGTTCAAGTGTTAAAAATAAAAAGAGTGATAAAACATATTTTAAATATCAGTAAACCTACTACCAGAATCGTATAATGATAATGGTATAATGAAAGTTGATTGACACATGCTAAGATGACAAACATAACTGTTGTCTGGCGTTTTGTTTTCTAAAACCACTCTAGTTTTCTATGTAAAACTACTTTCTAACTCTGCCTTTCTATTCTCAAAGGTGGTTAGAATTTCTCTCGAGGTAAAAAAAAAAAAAAAAGCATAAACCAAACCCTGGAAGAAATCATCCCTCTGCCTTCATACCTTTGGTTCACACTTACCATGTAGCTCAGGGGTTCTTTTTGTAGTAGGGCCAAGGTGTGAAATTGCCTTTTGTCCTGTTTCACCCAGTAAACAAAGCAAACCATCCTGGGGGATGCTCCCTCAGACAAATCTCCACTTCTCAAAAAGTAAACCTGTTTAATATTAATAGCCTACAATTGCTAGTACACAGCCTTATAGGAGGGTGATGAAACTGTTTTTCCCATCTAACATTCCGACATGCCATCTCAGAAATGTAATACCTAAACCCTATTTAGAGAGGTATTTCCAAGTACCCCCATATTCATAATATTTTCTTGGGTGCTGAATTTATTTTTAAGATCTCTGCATACTTGCTTGTCCAAGAAAAGGACACAGAATGCCATGCCAATCAATTACTAATTACATATATATGATCCATTTGGAAAATACTGCAAAAATTTGACATTGTAAATATCTTTGCAAGCTGCAGAAAAATCAGATCGATATGCTTAAAGGTGCTGTGAGTGTATGAGTGCCAGATGCACTGGGCTAAAGAAAACACCACTCCTTTTAGTTATTTAATACTTAAAGTCCACATGGCAAGCTAGTGGTAAGCCCAAATCTATTCACTAAGGCTGTTCACAAATCGATGAGCAGTGTAACCTTTTATTTTTATTAAGATAAAAGTAAAGAAAACAAGGACATGTGAGTGTTTAATATGATCAAACTAATGGCAGCACAACTATGACTTTATAAAAGCTCTTAAACACATGGTTTTCACAAGATTATGCTCAGGGTAGAACTATTGTTCTGATTCTCCTGTAGCAGTGCCATGATAGAGGGTAAGTTTTCAAAATAAATATAATGAAAATAATCCATGTAGTTGTGTATACCCAAAACACTCTGCGGGACGAGACACAGTTGTGAACAAATGGCTCAGATGTACACTTTATAACCCTTCGGGTTATATTCTTCTGAATTTAAGAAGGAGAAGTAACAAACAATATTTCTTTACACAGTTCAGAGACTATTCAAAACCAGCCATAATTATCTTAAACTAGTAGACCTTGTATTTCAAATCAGGTGGATGTTATCTATTTTAGTATGATTGCTGTACTTTACATGATTTTATGTGGTTCAAGTTTTGATTAAAGCCTTTGGGCATTCTTGCAATATGAATTCACTGATTGTGCAGGTCTGTAGTTATAACAATAATAAATGTTTCAGGCAAACTAAAATCCAGAAGATAAGTGCAACACTTAGCACGGTAGTTCCATGAAAAGTATAATTACAATATTGAGAAGTAGAGAATACTTGGGAGAATTTCACAATTTAATTTGAAGACTTATTTGTCCATGTATTAGTGATCAGCATCTGGGATCATTGTGAGGACATTATTCTTCTACTCTAAGCTTTGAATTCATCTTATCAAAATGTAGTGTCTACAAACCACGTATCTAGGTTTAACTAGATATCTGCAGTCTCACTGTGACTAATGTAAAAAGGGAGGGTCATTTGAAATATATGAGAATGATGTTCTGAAGGATTTCATTGAATGGTTTTATAATAGACTTCTGTCAGAAATCAGTACATTTACAGAATAATGTTCTGGAATTTATGCCTGTATTTCCATTATTAATGTTATGTTGAATATCATATGTTGAATATGACGTGTTGAATCCAGTGCACCACCTTCTGCTTGCTGGTACTCTGTGAAACAAAAGGTCTTTCATTATGAGTTGAGCCCTCAGGATTGTACCAAATAATCTGGCATTTTGCATACCAAAACTGTTGGCTGTTGGTGTGTAGAACAAATGGACAGGCAATACACAGAGGACCTGGAAAAAGAAAGGAATTGCTGCCTGAGATATTTCATTCTCCACATGTGGTGCAATTTTACTCAGCCAAAACAGTTTGCTTCATTATGTATTTTTTCTTTTCTTTTTGTTCCACTACTTAGAGATTTTATGGTTTATTTGGGATATAGACATTTTGAAAATGTTGTTTTAGTTTATTTTTTGGAAAAGTGCCCAGAATCTTTTCTTCAGAAGGAAGAAAGCTTCATAGTGTAAAAATTTTATCATTTAAACTTAGGTTTCAGCCTTACAAACATTTACAAACATGCTCCAGTCAGACATAGTCAACCTAAAGTTTCTGAACTATGAATGTTTTGCAAACATATGGTATGAACAGATGATATAGAACAGGATAATAGTTTACAAGAGCAGACTAGCATTATCATGGCTGAGTTCTAAAGCTATCCAGCTACCAAATCCAAGAAGCTACTGTAAACTGTTTTGTTACGTAGAGTTGCTCTATACAGTTGCTATAACTGCACTATATAATTTGATTTTTAAATACTATGGCTATATATTTAAAGTTGATGAAGTTTCTTAAATTATATTCAAGTAATAAAAGACTAAGAAAAATTCTTTGTTTAAAGTTGTTTACCACTAACTTTAATAGAGTAAATAATACTTTTATGAAAATAAATTAATGTGATGACACAGGTATGAAAAAAAGGAAATAAACAAGGGTGTTAATAGGTTACTATGGTATTATGTAAGTCAGAAAGTGATTCCTACATTTCAGACAGGAAAATGACTTCAGGAAGAATGAAGCCAAAGACGATCAGCCATGATCAAATTTTTCAGCGGGATTGTTGGAGAAAGTATGTTTTATTAGATTTCAAGACCAGAAGAGACCACTAGAGTTATCCATTTTAAACTCTCACATCATAAACTGAAGAATTTAGCCAATGATTTTGCAGCATGCACAGAATTTTTGGTTGAATCGGTATATATCTTTTGCTGAGATATCCCTAAAAGACTCAACATATACCTAGGTTATTTAAGTCACTAATAGCTATTAAGCTATTATACTCGGGTTTTTTGCAAATTTAGCTGTTGGGTCTAGTGGCATTTCCCACTGCAATTTTAGAAATGTCATGGATCAATAAGATTTGATGATGAAATGAGCATAAGTAAAAATGCTCCAGAACACTAAATAAGTGACAGTGTGGAATAGCAGATTTAGGCAAATAGGAGGAATAAGGAAGAATGAAGAGGAAATATGTAATGTCAGTTTTGTGAAATAATTTCTTATCACGGGAGAAACATGGCAAAAGAAATCACATCTTTGCCAGATGCATGAAAAGCAAAACATATGGCTTGTTTGTCTCACATTTTTTGCATATTTCTTCTGTGTTGACAGACAGGTTTTGGAATATGGAAGGTGCCTTTCATTGCAATGAAATGTCCATATAATTTTTATCATTCTTACTATTATTTTTCCAGCTTTAAAAGGACTGTTTCTAATGGCTAAAAATTATTCCAAAGAAAATTAAAGCCAGGAATCCATTGGAAAAAAATCATGAACAAGCCAGAAATTTTAATGAAGTCCTACAATTTTATAAAATATATAATTTTGGAGGAGCAGCATTTTTTACAAATTCCTGGGGAAGGAGTTATAACAGTGGAAGAAAACAGTACTTACATATACCTTTCTTTATCAGGATGGAGGAAAACTTGTACAGATTGGTTTTATTTCCCCATTTTTTTTCTACTACTTTTTACTTGTCACTGAAATTTATTTATTTTTTTTTTAAGACAGTGAACAAAACAAATTCAAGGAAGTAACTTTTTTTTTTTTTTAAGACATTTTTAATTTAACAGAAAAGAAAAAAAAAAGCCAACATATTGTTCCCCTATCATACCACTGTATATCCAGAAATAAAATTAATGCTGGTTAAAAAAATCTAAGATGTAGTCCTGACCCACGTGAAACATAACACCAAAAAAAGAAATTAATTTTTCTGCATCCATGAGTGTGACAGTGCCTAAATGTAGATGCCTAATTCTGGAAATAGACTTCACAGATGGGTTGCCAAATTTGCCTCAGTCAAAGGAGGCAGTTTGGCAGCTGAGAATGAGCTCTGCAATCCAAAGTGTAATGGGCAATAGGACAGTGAGACATTGTGAAGAAAGCTGATGTCTTCAAGGTCTGGAGTATGTCTGTCCGTTAAGCAGAAACATTTACTCCTGTTCCATAAATGGTAACCCTGCATCTGGATGTCCTGGGAACATGTCATCAGGACATCTGAAGTGTCTCCAAGCTCAAAGGATCTCCATTTAGACATAAAGCATAGATACCTGAGTGCATACCTATCTTCTTACAAGACATTTCATCTCAAGGAAATCTTGTCAGCAGCAGAAAGCACTTGGCATATCTCTATCAAAATCTGGGTACTGGAAACAAGGAAAGTAGATATGAAGCTTTCAACACAGAAACAGTTAAAGGGAGAAATTTGTTTATAAATGTTAATTTCATGGGCCTTTTTTTTTTTTTTTTTTCTAGTTTGTTTCTCCGTCTTGTCATTTGTGAAACAGATTTTTTTTTTAGAGTTCCATGAAATCACAACCCTCAAAACTATGAAAACACCTACAAGTAACTGCTATTGTGCTGATAGTTAAGCATCCAAGTTTAGCGCAAGATGTCTTTGAACATGATCCCAAAGAGATGACACTAATGATTTTTATTATGAAGTGGAGAAAAGAACTGATAATTAGTAATCAATCTCCAATAAATATGTTCTCATTCAAGAATTATTATGGATTAAAAATCAAATTAACTACTCAACGTAACAAGGACAGAACTAGGCTATACATCAGGAAGGTATTTAAAAAGGTATCTAACTTAAGAGATGCCCTCTGAAATTTATTGTTTAAAAACAGGAGATTGTTTAAAAACAGTGAGATAAAATAGGAGTCAAAAGGGCTATTTATATTTATAAGTATTTAAATACCTTTGGGGCAACTAAGAATAAGTTTTGCATGAAGAATTCAATTCATGGATATGTTTTCAGACAAATATTTTAGTGGTATGCAACTACAGTAAGAATCTGACTGAGAACAGGTTGCATAAAAATTGAATAAGGGTCCTGAGATATGTGCCTTTGTAAGATACCTTTATAAATCACTCCCACAGTACCAAGGAGTCAGTATCCTGCTATGCACAGCTGCTTGCTGAAAGAACTTCAAATAAATAAAATATATCTCTATAAAAGTCAACTATTTTGGAAAACCACTCTACAGCTGAAAAATTAGACAAGCACAATTTGTACTGGATCATTAGTCATGTATTGGCAAGTCCTGATTATCAAGGATGTCAGCAACTCAGAATTCATTTTGGCATTCTGAGGTGGCCAAGTACCTTGTCATATGTTAAATAAGAGAGTAATATTTTTCCATGACATTTTAGCATAAGATTCTTTAGCTATTTAGAAACTCCTGTGAATGTTTTGGAATTTCAGCATACAAAACTGGAGGAGTATGCCCTTAACTAAGACTGAACTACTCTATTCTTAAAAAATGGGTTATCTATGTGCAATAGTCTATCCTGTGACAGCTGATCATGCTTTGTTTTGCTGAGCCAAGAAAAATGAGGGTAAGATCCAAAAAGCTAATGGCAATTAAACCCCAGTTCACTGGATTGTAATACATGGTTAACACTGATAAAAAAGAATCCCAAACTTCACAAATAAGAGTCATGGAGCTTTGGTTAAAAAGAAGGTCCATTTCAGAGAATGCCCAAGAAAAATCCTGCCCCATGTCAGGGGACAGAAATAATGCTTTTTGGAGTGTGCAAAGGAGCTTTACAAAGAAGGTAGATGATAGTACAATCCTAACAGTTAAATACATTTTGGAATTTAGCAAGTTGAGCTGAAATTAATAAAGTTTACTCCAATGCACATACACAGAAGATGAGCAGAGAATGCTTTATCCATTCACAAAGCAAATAAAGATTTTACCATTTCTCCAGATGCATTAGATTAAAAGGATATCAAGCCAAGAAGGCTGTTTCAGACTGCTAAAAGCAAATACTCCATTAAAAGCAGATTAACACTGAAAGCACAATTGTTCTATACATTTTTCTTAAATATTTTAATGTCACCTACTAGGGTGCAAAATACAGATGATTGGAGATGCTAGGTCAGAGACTAAAGGTGAATTCAAGGTGAGAAGTATCTTAAGAATAGAGAAAAAGAAACACTGAGTATACTCAGTCAGGAAATCTGTAAGATGAATTGGCATGATGGCATAGTTTATGCTTTTCCTTTAGGGATATTGTACTCATTAATAACTAGAAGTTATCAATTGAAGATCTGCAATGAGAAGAGTGTGTTGGGTTTTTTTATCCTATGAGCAGAAGTCAGCAGTATCTACAGGGAAATCGAAGAGTCTAGCTTATTTTTATGGTAAGAAGGTCAGGGAATTGCATTCAAAGTTTAAAATGAGGAGAACATATTATCATAGGTTTGTGACAGCTGGATAACCAGAGAGGGTAGTTTTTTAGCATTCCCATTCTTTAAAAACTGTTCTACATTAACAAGTTCCTGTTGCCAAGGGTTTGACATTCCTAGACGTTTATTGGTTTTCCCTCAAATATTTAGGGGATAGTTAAGAATTATTGAGATTTCATTTTATTAGCAATCCAAGACTTATGTCTAAAATATTGGAATGTAGTCCATTATTTCAGGGAGAAATCAAGACAGCAGGAAATCTCATTGTCAAAAAAATTTTATGACAATAACTGAAACAATATTATAGACTGAGAGGGATTTGTAAAGGCTCTTACTTGCCTCTAGATAAAAGGCATGTGTCATCTTTAGGAATACAGGAAGGATGAAAATGAGGAATAATACTTCAAAATAAAAGCAACAGACAAATATCTACTTGCATTATTCATGAATGGTCATTTGACTCAGAGGTCAGAGTTTTGCTCTCTATCCACATATCATAATAGCTCAAATAACATCAGCACATTGAAATTGCAGAGCAATATAGAGCTGTAAAAAGAGAGCATTATGGCACTTGATGATAGTTTGGAACAACAAGTGGCAAAGCGATATAGTAAGTGAGGTCAATGTCTAGTTAGGAGCTGTAATTGTTTATGAGCCCGTCTGGAAAAGCTGGGTTTGATGTTTACACTCAAGGTTCTTGGTGAGCAGAGATTTGGCCAGACTGGTGGAAAAAGTAATGTTTTTTTAAAGAGTTTGGCTCTCAGAATGTTTTCCAGCCGTTATAGTTTTGGTTACTGAGGATGAATGGCCACTAGGACTGTAGAATAGTCCTTGGGGCTTATGATTGTTAAGACAATTAGTGAGGTAGCTGCGGATCCAGTGCTAGTGATTTTAGGCTGTGGGCTTTTTATTTTAAAAGGTCCTTAAGTACATGTTTTCTGGCCAGACATTTTGTCAGGTTCATTAGAAACACATACCTCTTTCTCCTCCTCTTCTACCTGGTTACATTATTTGCTTTAAGAATGCTAAAAAAGTCTTTAACAATAATGCTAATTATTTCTGTCACTTGTGGATCAAGAGATGAGCTTAAACAGTACATGAATATATATTTGGAGCCCAGATAAAACCTCAGTGGAACAGTAAGTAAAAGTCCATGCCATATTTATGTAATATTTTCTAATATTTCACATGCAATTGCATTTAGTGTCTGGCTGCCCTCTAACTTACCTGCCTTCACTTTGTGGCTACCCTAGTCAATAATTTAAACATGAAGAAATCTTTTTATCTCTGTCTATTTTATAGATTTTAGGAGCAGAGTCAAATGGAATTTACCAATGGGCCAGACGGGGATGTACAAAGATGAAAATAAATTTCAGACCTGTTACTGAATTCAGGAAGCATCTGTGGGTGGTGAAAATTAAACAATGTCATCTACACTGAGATTTATTAGACTTGAGGTCCCTTTTCGTCTTCTGTAGGGAAAATAAAACCAGCAATCATAACTAGTCTAAACTGAGACCTTGTTTTTGAAAGAGAAGACCTTAAAAATCAGAATTTACTATCAGATGCATATTTTCACCAACGTTGTGGGGTTTTAGATGCGTAGTTATATTGCTTGTAAGATTATTTGTGTTTCTCACAAAGTTGTTGCATGTATCCAGACAATTGCTTTCCTGAAGTATGAGGACATACAGGCCCATTCCTCATTCTAACTAATGGGAAATAATGACTTCTTAATTTTCCTCAACTGCATATAATTTGGCTGCACTTCCCTTTGCAAGAGCAAATTGTTTAAATCGAATTATGGTATGTACACTTATAGCAGTGGTAAAGATACTTCAAAGTATGATCAGAGAGATATCTGTCCTACTGCCTTTCCCCAGAGAGGACAGGGAACAGCTGTTTGGTGAGTGAACTTTGACCACTCAGCTAAGTGAAACATTCATTGCCCGGTGCAGAGGTGGCAGATGCTGATGGTGTTGCTGCCAAGTGTTGCAACTCAGTTCTTACTCTCTCTGGCATTCTCTTTTCAGGATGTGCAGAAACAAGGAATTACACCTTTTTGGATATTGTTTTTATACCAAAATGTGCCTCCAGTTTTCAGTTACCTATAGTTTAGGTACAAATATTTCTGCAGTCAACATGGTTGTGTGGGAGCCTAACCTATACTATAGACATGATTGTTGAAGATTCCTTTTTTAATTTATTTTTGATCTAGTCATATTTAGAGTTCTGTTACGGTCAAAAAAAAAGCAGAAAAAAAAGTAGAAACTTATAAGGTGTTAGTAATCTTTTGGTATATATCAGACAGCTCACTCTCTAGAACTGTTTGGGTTTTTTGCCAGTCTACAAAAGGAGTCTTGAGACTATCTAGTATTCATGTGCCCATACTGCAAGCCTTAAAAAATTAGGCTGGATGAATGCCAAAATTTGTGCAGAAGATGCACACAGTGTCTTAGAATAATTTAATAAGACTGGAAATAAGATAAATTAAGGATTAATAGAATAATTTCAAAAATTTACAAAAATTATTCATAGAAAACTAAGTCTGAACGCTTAGACAATCCAGATACTATGAGTGTGCATGTATGTATGAGAGAATATGTACATTCAAATGCCAAATCTTCTTTTTTATGCTCACATGGGGCCAAATGATAATATGCTGCTTTATATCAACATCCAGTATGTGACATTGGGCAGGAGTAGATATTTAAGAACAAATGTATGAAGCTTCCTGTGGACAATCATTCAATAAATTTTCAATGGGAAATTATTCCTTACTGTTTACCAGCAAGTGGTGCATTGATGACCTGAACAATAAGTGATTAGAAAAAAATAAATAATTGGAGGAGAATATCGTTTAGCTAAGGAAGTTCACATTCATTTCTACTGGAATTCTTATCTAAACAATCCTCTGAGGAGTATGAAGCCTAATAAACCACTAGCATATGCTTTTGTCTTCTTTTATTAATTCATCTATGTAAATACATTTACCACTACCCAGGTTTTGTATTGTTGTGCTGGTATGTTAAGATTACTATAGGACTTATTTCAATGAGTAGAATATTTTATTGAAAAAGTGGTTGGGTGCTGGGAGCAGTGACATTATTAATTCATATTTGTCTTCTTTGGTTGGAAGAAGCGTGGAGTTCATAACCTTTAGCTTGGGTGAAGTGACAGTACTAAAAACAAGTTACGAGAAAGGCTTAGCTGTATTCTACATAAAGAATAAAGTTGGTAAACAAATGCCACTTATTAAAAAGCAGACTACAGAGCTTTGGCAGCTTTTCCTTTGTATTACTTTTGCTTTGTGTTAGTTGTTTGTTTTTTTTAAATTAAATGAAGCAGGACAGAACACTCAGAGCATGACTCAAGCTATTGCTAAAAGTACTAAATTAGATTAGTTTGGCATTTAAGTCCTGGCAATTTTGACTCAAATACTTGGAATCTAAAGAAGGGAAGTCTTGAAGAATGAGGCTGAGGTCATTATTTCTGAAAAGTCAAGTTCACATTCAAGTATCAGCATAGAAGATTCCTCTTAATACTGTTTCTGTGGCATCCATATGTCCTGGTTACACAGTATATCTTAGCAAAACAGCATTTGTGAGGAGGAATTAATGTAGGAAATGACAGGACATTATACATGGGGTATGTATAGGGCAAAGGCACTATGTATGTCTAAATCCTTTTCATCTTGAAATGGTACTAAGTGTCCTTTTCCAGAATGTTTCAACCCACTGTGCTACCATGACGTTAAGATGCACTGCATCTGCTCCCATTCTACATACCACAGAGTGCTTCCCAAAAAGGTGAATCTCCCTTGATCATAGGACTGAAATGAGTATCTAGATTAATAACTCTAAAATAATTTATATTTCTTTTCATGCCATATTACCTGAACTACAAAGAACCACAGTTCCTAAATTGCATAGATTCTCTTTTGCCTGTGAAGAGACCTTTTTTCTTTTTTCCTTTTTTTTTTTTTAATTTATTTTATTTTATTTTATTTGGTTTTCTTCCTCATGGATGCTGGCTAGAGAACTGCAGTCTTAATATAGGGTGAAGAGGCAGAAACATTTAGGAAAAAAATAAAAAAAAAAGACTATGACATAAGGCTTAAAGTTTAAATAGGTTATAGTGGTAGTGGTCAATGGCTCAAAGTCCAAATGGAGAGAAGTGACAAGTGGTGACACTCAGGGGTCTGTACTGGGGCCTGTCTTGTTTAACGTTTTTATCAATGATATAGATAGCAGGATCAAGTGCACCACCATCAAATTCGCAGATGACACCAATCTGAGTGGTTCTGTTGATACACCAGAGGGATGGGATGTCATCCAGAGGGACGTGGACAAGCTGGAGAGGTGGGCCCAGGTAAACCTCATGAGGTTCAGCAAGAGCAAGTGCAGGGTCCTGCACCTGGGACAGAACAGTCCCCACTATCAATCCAGGCTGCAGGAGGAGGTGATAGAGAGCAGCCCTGCAGAAAAGGACTTGGGGGTGCTGTCAGATAAGAAGCTGGAAATGAACAGCCAGTTCACAGCCCACAATGCCAATCGCATCCTAGGCTGCATCAAAAGAAGTGTGGCCAGCAGATCGAGAGAGGGGATTCTACCCCTCTACTCTACTCTGGTCAGACCTCACCTGGAATACCGCGTCCAGCTCTGGAGCCCTCAGCACAGGAAGGACATGGACCTGATGAAGCGGGTCCAGAGGAGGGCCATGAAGATGATCAGGGGGCTGGAGCACCTCTCCTACAAGAACAGGATAAGGGAGCTGGGATTGTTCAGCCTTGAGAAGACTCGGGGGAGACCCAATAACCACCTTCCAGTACCTGAAGGGACCTTATAAACAGACTGGAGAGGGCCTGTTTACAAAAGCCTGTAGTGAAAGGATGAGGGGCAATGGTTTTAAGTTAGAAAAGAGTGGATTTAGATTGTATGTTAGGAAGAAGGTCTTTACCATGAGGGCGGTGGAACATGGAACATGTTGCCCAGGGTGGTTGAGGCCCCATCCCTGGAGACATTCAAGGTGAGGCTTGACAAAGGTCTGAGCAAGCTGCTCTAGTTGAGGATGTCCCTGCTCTCAGCACGGGGGGTTGGATTAGATGACCTCTAGAGGTTCCTTCCAACCCAGACATTTCTATGCTTCTATGTTTTCACCTACATCATCCCCCAAAATTAAAAAAAAAGTCCTCCACTTTATAAAGGAACTTAATGACCTTTCATTTATTTACTACTGTCTGACAGTAAGGACTGTGTGCCTTCAGTTGTTTGCAGAGTGCCCAGTTTACTCTTTCCTGTAACTTTAATGCCAATATTTAGCAAGCATTATTACTACTGCTTGTAAGGATATATGCTTTTTCGGCAATGAAATCATAAAAATCACATTATATCTAACAATATTCACTTATCTGAATAAATCTAAGGTTTAATATCAAACAGGTTTATCAGAAAGGAAAACACCTTATAGTTATGATCTATTTTTGATAATCTATCCTATCATATACCATGTTAGTCTCTATTTAAATGACCTCAAGTGGGAATGTAATTTTACATGCTGGGTTTGTGACATGATTTTCATTTATTACATACCATCTGTAAAGTACAAGTCATGATCACATAGTAAGTGACTATAAATTGTCCAGTGGTGGGATTTTACTCTACTGGATAAAGTTTAGTCCCATTGTATTAGAGGTGCAAGAAAAGTTTCTGCCTTCATATACATGAGAAAAAAAAAAAAAAAAAAGATAAGACTACCTCTATGTCCTCCTCTCTTCTTTAAAAGTTCATTGACCAAAGTATTATATTATTTCCTTAATGTTTCCTCTATAACAGATAACAGTGTTGAGTCCTAGGTCACAGATCTGACTTGAAGGTTTCTATCTGTATGTAAAAGGTGTTACATTTCCACATGATAGGTTCTAAACTTCCTGTCTGTAAAATGCAAAGCCATAACTGCATAAGCACCAATTACTGCATCTCTGGAGCAGATGGTTATTGTTCTAACAATTTTTTCTTGTTAACAGCCTTCCAGTGACACAAATAAAGCAGTAATGAAAACCCAGTTTGTGGAGTTCAGTTTTGTAGAAGGAAAGTGAAAAAAAAAGGAATTTAAATTATTTCTTGATGGTTTCAATAGAGATGGCTGGTTTCTTCTTGCCTAACCATTGTGAAAAAAAAAGAAAAAGAACTAAAGAAGTGACGAGTAACTGTCAGAATTTTCAATCCATTTTTCATACCTAGACATATTTCTAAAATGTTTTTTAAAATTGCACAAATATGATGAATGAAGTTATATTGTAACATATACAATGACAATTAATTATTCAGTGGATACTCTTCTAAATACAACTTTGATTTCCTTCTACTGCCTTTGCCAGCAAAAAAAAAGACGTTTCAAAATCCTGTTATATGAATTACTAAAAACATCTCTAGCCTTAGCTGAACATAAACTGTCCACCTGCTGTTCAAAGCTGTCTGGGGTTCAGAGGTTAGATATGGCTACCTAACCTATGGAACCATACACAGGGTCATGAGTGCCATGAATATACTCTGAGAAACATGGAATCACAGAGTCACAGAATAATTGTGTTTGGAAAGGACCTTGTAGATCACTGAGTCCAACCACACCTACAAGAATAAAGAACACCTAAATCGCCCCCCACTAAAAGGAAACAAAAAACCCCCAAACCAAACAAAAAACCCCAAACAAACAAACAAACAAACCAAAACAAAAACAAAACAAAACCACACAACACCAAAAACCAACACACGCGTGCCTGCTCCTAGAGCATGTCGTGAAGCACCATGTCAACTCGTTTCTTAAACACCTCCAGGGATGGTGACTCAACCACCTCACCTCTCTCTCTGTAAAGAATTTCTTCCTAATATCCAATCTAAACCTCCCTTGCTGCAACTTCAGACCATTTCCCCTGGTTCTGTAATTAGTAACTAAGGAGAAGAGATCAACACCCACCTCTCTACAACCTCCTTTCAGGTAGTTATAGAGGGCAATGAGGTCCCCCCTCAGCCTCCTCTTCTCCAAACTAAACATACCCAGCTCCCTCAGCCTTTCCTCATACAACTTGTTCTCTAAGCCCCTCACGAGCTTTGTAGCTCTTCTCTGGACATGTTACAACACCTCAATGTCTTTCCTATAATGAAGGGCCCAGAACTGAACATAGAACTCAACACGAGGTCTCACAGGGCTGAGTACAACGGCACAGTAACTTCCCTTCTGCTGGCCACGCTATTCTTTATACAAGCCAGGATCCTGTTGGCCTTCTTAGTCACATGGGCACACTGCTGGCTCATGTCCAGCTGGCTGTCTACCAGCATCCCCAGGTACTTTTCTGATGGGCAGCTTTCCAGCCACTCATCCCCAAGCCTGTAGCGCTGCTGGGGTTTGTTGTGACCAAAATTCAGGACATGGCAGTTGGCCTTGTTGTACCTTGTACAATTGGCCTTGGCCCATCGATTTAACCTATCCAAGTCCCTCTGAAGAGCCTCCTTGACTTCAAGAAAGTCAACACTCGCACACAATTTGATATTGTCTGCAAATTTACTGAGGGTACTCTCAATCCCCATATCCAAGTCATCAATAAAGATGCCAAACAAGACTGGCCCCAAAACTGACCCCTGAGGAACACCACTGGTGACTGGCAGCCAGCTGGATTTCACCTCATTAATCACAACTCTCTGGGAATGGCCAGACAGACGGTTTTTAACCCAGTGAAGAGTACATTTGTCTATACCATGATTCGCCAGTTTCTCCAGGAGAATGCTGTGGGAAACTGTGTCAAAGGCCTTACTAAAGTCCAAGTTGATAACATCCACAGCCTTGCCCCCATCCAAAAGGCGGGTCACATGGTCATAGGAAGAGATCAGGTTTGTTAATAAGACCTCCCTTTCATAAACCCATGCTGGCTGGCCCTGATTCCTTGGCTTCCCTGCAAGTGCCATGAGATCTCACTCAAGATAATCCTCTCCATGATCTTTCCAGGTAACAAAGTCAGGCTGTCAGGCCTGTAGTTCACCAGATCCTCCTTCTGTCCCTTCTTATATGTAGGTGTCATATCAGCCACCATCATCTGGTACCTCTCCTGTTGACCAGGATTTCTGAAAAATGATGGCAAGAGGCTTGGTGAGCATTCCTGCCAGCTCCCTAAGTACTCTTGGATGAATGACATCCAGCTCCATAGACTTATGAGTATCAAGGTGCAGAAGCAGATCATTAACTACTACTTCTTCCTGGATTAAGAGGGGGTTGCACTGTTCACCATCCTTATCTTCAAGCTCAGGAGGCTGAACACCATGGGAACAGTTGGTCTGTCCCCTAAAGACAGAGGCAAAGGCAATATTAAGTATCTCAACCTTTTCCTCATCATTGGTTGCAATGTTCCCCCCCACATCCAGTAAGGGATGGAGATTCTCCCTTGTACTCTTTTTATTGTTAAGATACTTGTTAAGATACTTTTCTTATTGTACTTTATATCAGTGGCCAAGTTGAGTTCCACCTGGGCTTTTGCCTTCCTAATTTCCTCTCTGTATAATCTGACAAGGTCTTAGTACTCCTCCTGAGTTGCCTGGCCCTTCTTCCAAAGGTGGTAAACCCTTCTTTTCTTCCTAAGTCCTACCAAAATCTCCCTGTTCAACCAGGCTAGCCATTTCCCCCGACTTTTAATCTTATGACACATGGGGATGGCCTTCTCCTGGCCCTGTAAGATTTCCTTCTTAAAGACTGCCCAGACTTCCTGGACCCCTTTGCCTTTCAGGACTGTCTCCAATGGGACTTACTCAACTAGTGTTCTAAACAGTCTAAAGTCTGCCCTCTGGAAATCCAAGGTGGAGGTTCTGCTAACTGCCCTCTTCATATCACTAAGAATTGAAAACTTAACTAACTCATCACTAAGCCCAAGATTGCCTCTGACCACCACATATTCCACTAGTCCTTCTCTATTAGTGAACAGAAGGTCAAGGGAGGCTCCTCCCCTCGTAGGCTCATTTACCAATTGGGATAGGAAGTTATCTTCCATACATTCAAGAAACCTCCTAGCCTATCTACTCTTTGCTGTGTTATATTCCCAGCAGATGTTTGGTAGGTTGAAGTCACCTACTAGAACAAGGGCTGTCAATTGTGAGACACCAGCAAGCTGTTTATAAAAAATTTAATCCTTCTGCTCATCTTGATTAGGTGGTCTATTGTAGACTCCCAGCACAATATCACCCTTATTTGCTTTCCTTTTCATCCTAACCCATAAGTACTCAACTTTATCATCACTGTAATCAATTTCTATACACTTGTAACACTCCCTAACATATAAGGACACACCCCCACCTCTCCTTCCTTGTCTATCTTTTCTGAAGAGCTTATATCCATTCATCACAACATTCCAGTCATGACAGTCATCCCACTATGTTTCAGTGATGGCAACTGCATCATAGTTGTCCTACTGCAATATGGTCTCCATCTCATCTTGCTTGTTGCCCATGCTACATGCATTAGTGTAGATGAACTTGATCTGAGCAACCGATTTCACCCGCCATCCTTTTTCCTTTACCCCTAGTGGATCGGGTTTTATTCCCTTCCCTCTTCAATTCTAGTTTCCTGATCACTTCTGCAGTTCCTGATCCTGTTTTTGTTGTCCCATGTATCACAATTATTTACCTTAAGTAGAACAATAGACTGGAGGTTGTCCATAGGCTCATCTCTAATAAGCCTGGTTTTATCCCCTTCCCCCTTCAAGCCTAGAGGAGCTGAGCATGAGAAGGTACATGCTGTCTTCTGTAATAACAGCCTTATGGTTACAAATCTGATTTTCAGTGGGGAAACTTGGATGGAAACCTTCCATATTCTAAAGTTTGAAATCTGTTTCTCAAGGAAGAAGATGTTAATCTGTGATCTGTCCTGAGGAAGGGGAGAGGACTCTGCACTCCTCTTAGTGATGTTACCTGCTATGCTGTCACACAGGGTACAAAGAACTAACAGAAGTCTAATGCCAATGATTTATAACTAGAGCATCAGCAGAAAAAAAAACACAGCTATGCATCAGTTTCCCAGTTAAAGCAGTAACCCTACCTCAGCAGCCTAGAAGATAGGCCATTCATATCAATAGAAGCTTTTTCCTGCTTCTGGAATATATTGCAGGCATATTGACAATGTTAATGGGCCAGCCTGCAGCTCCCTCCGGCCTGCAGAGTTCCACTGTGCAGCAGGCACGGTGGTGACAGGATACCATGATTTGCACTAGGTCAATGCTGGTGAAGGACATAGTCCAGTTCAAACAAGAAATTCTGGAGCCAAATGCAGCAGGCACAGTGATGATAGGAAAGCATGCCTTGCACTAGGTCTGTGCCTGGGGCGGTAATAGTCTGGTTCAAACAGGAGCTGTCTGATCATCCAGCTGCTGCCAACAGCCTTCCCTACATGAGTAAACTAGTGGTACTGCCACTTAGAAAACAGTCATTATTAAACTAACCAGCAACTGACTGTCAAAAGTATTCAGTTAATAAAAACAGCATTGCTACATTAGATGGGTGCAGAGCAAGCAGTCTGAGTACCTCTAGCTATGTTCTCTGTGTGATATGTACTATTAAGAAAGTTGTACTGTACTATGCACAAAATGAAAATAAGTTTCAATAGCTTGACAGAGAGTTAATATACAGAAAATTGATTTTAAATGGCTTAGTCCTATGACAGGTAGAGCTTCAAATATTTAAATCAAAGGCTGCTTATCAATAAAAACCAAACAAATAAAACAAACAAACAATGTCCCCCCCAAAAAAAAAACAGGTTAAAAATCAAGCTAAGATTAATACTAAATTGTCTCTTTTACCTCCATTATGACATATCCTCAAATTTTTTCCTCAAGGGATCTAGCGTGCCTGAATGATCCAGAGGAGAAACTGTCTTCATCTACTCGAGAAACTATGCAATCTGTTATGTGTTCAGGGTCCTGCCAGATGCTGACCCATGGTGCAGGTTTACTCCCTGAATCATCAATCAGGAAGGCTATCTGCACACCAAGTTGTACAAAGAGACTTACTAACTCTCTCCCCACCAGAACAATTTGCTAAATATGGAAGTGTACCATATGTAATTTTTTTTTCCAGAATTTTGGTTGTAAACACAAAAGCCACAAGTAACTGTAAATGTTCTCATTCTATGTTTGTGTGTAGCTATTTTTAACTCAGGACTTTGTCTTTGAAAATGAGGAAGAGGGAATCACTATAAAAAAACCCACTTTTTTATTCAGATCAACTTATGTATGAAATAATTGCATTGACATCATTCTGCATCTATGCAGTTGGTATACTCAAATAAAGGATTTCATTCAGGAGCTGAAGTTCACACTGAGCAAAGAAAGCTTTCCTTATGCAACCTTCTGTGCTTCATCTGTTCAGAGAACATTGGGGGTGCTAAGTGAGTTGGATACAGATATTGGCCTGATACTGGTTGCTTATGTATTAAGTCTCAAATCCAAATACAGTAATCTAATAACACCACGGGCAGCCTATATTCAGGCAGTTCAACAACACAGAAAGAAATCAGGAAATCTAAGACTTTGATGTACTTTTAGGTAAAGAGCTTTCTGTATTTTAAAAAGAAAGGGACACTGTATGTCTTTTACTATTTCTAAAGATGCATTGTGCTGTATGGAATGGATTTTGCTGTCTCGTGCATCAATATTACACCTACATAATTCCAGAGCTGTGCTGGAGTTCCACTGATGATGATGATAAGAGATTCAAACCCCAAATCTAAAGTCCAGTACATTCTCAACACAGAAGTGCTTAACTTCCAAGACATACAAATGCAGCTATCTGTTGTCTTGGCTGATGTGTTGTAATAACACCATTATTGCCTGTAGAGCTACAGACATTTACATAAAGTGAAGAACTGACATTTGCACTTGAGCAAAGGTGAAACCAGTCAGTCTACATACAAGAGGCAGATTGGTCTATAGGAATGTTTCATTGATAATTAAAGTGAGATAACTTAATTTTGCAATTAAAATGTCTAAATAGTAGGACTTGATAAAAATGACAGTGCAAACATTTTAGGATTCTGAGCATTATTCTGAATAAACAGAAGCTTGAAGCCTGGATGGCAAAAACAATCCTTTCTTGTACAGGGCATTGCCTGAAAAAGTACTGAGAAGGAATCCCTCCTCTGGGACATATAACTACTGTACAGACATTTTCCCAAGGTGAGGGTACAGACAGATGGTTGTAAATCCTCTGGCTTCTTTCCCCATGAGCCTTACTCCAGACTCCAGGGGACTCTTCACTTAAAGGCAGTTTGGGCAGCTGCAAAGCAACACTTTTCCCTACAAGTAGCTATGGAGCACAGCTCCTGCTCCAAGCAGAAGGGAAGCACATGGTTCTGCTGTATTCCCAGTTGTCTGTCAACTTTTGTTTTAGGATAGAGAATTTCAAAATGTGTTTAAATTCATCTTATCCCCTGGTGAATAACAGTGTTACCTTGTGTAGTAGAGTAAATAATCACAGGAAAGCTGGCAATTATGGTTAAATGAAGGGCAACATTTTTAGAGAGAAGAAAAAACTGCTTCCTGGCTCTGAGTTTTGTATATTTCTCTACATTTATTACTCTGTTGAAATGTTTCGTCAAACCAGAATGATGCAAGACATAATCTCTTGTTCAGCTGAAACAGTAGATGGCAGAGAATACAGGGAATACTGCTCTAATCAAAGAAAACAAGAGTAGACATTGGATCAGATCAGGCAGAGTCTGGTTATTTTATAGCTATCCTGGCCCTTAAGGAAACAGATCTCTTTCCAAACAGAACCTGTTAAAATGCAGGCTTTTTTGACATGTGAAAAGTCTGTATTTGTTTGATCTTGACCAACAATCTGAATGTATGTCAACAGAAGGAAAGCACACATCTGCCACACCAGGCATGTTTACAATCATTTTAATGACACCATTAGATTCTGTTTGCCAGTGTTCACTTATTTCAGGTTTTTATACAAAAAACATGTGAGATAAGTTTACCACCTGTGCACAATGGAAACATTTAAATGAATAATTTTAATGGCAATACATAGCTCAATAGTTTTCCTCTGTTCAAAAACATAATTGTGGGAGCACAATTACATTTACCTGGAATTCACAGAGTTTTTGAGTTCCTGCAGAAGGTTTCTTTTGATTAAGCCTAGGCTAAGTATTACTCCAAACAGAACATTGCATGTTTGCAAAATATACAAATATACTTTAAAGACAGGACACTTAGAAAAGTTTTTCAGATGACAGGGAGGATTAGATTTAAATGAGAAATCCAGTCTTAAAAGACATGTGAAAAAAAATCTACCCACTATGTTAAGATCCTCTGGATTTGAATGTTATATGAAAGTTAAAGAGCTTGTCTTTGAGGGCTTGATGTTGTTCCCACTGATGGCACTGGGAAAATTCATCATAGTTTCTAAAGAGCACTTTTTAATTTAAGACAGAATATAGGTGGTGTCACACAAGAAGTCAGAGAAACTGAAGAAATGATAGACACCTTCAATTGCATATGTGATAAAATTACTGTTGTTGTATTAGTTAAAATAAACATATACGTGTCTTCCTCACTCAGATCCTTGTTGTCCCGGTACTAAATCTCCCAGAACCTCAGTCATCAACTGTGCCTTAGTGTGCAACATAGCCAAAGAACAACAACAACAACAAAAGACTGTCTCAAACATAACGAGCTTATCAGCAAAGGGTGTTTAGTCTCATTGACTGGATGGATATTTATAGTCTAATTATCTAACATGTAATTAGCACTCCTGAAGAGAAAGAACAGAACAGGGGATTACATGTGATGTAGAAATGTTACAAGAGGTTACAGGCTACACAGTCTAGCTTCTTATGTATAGAAAAATTGTGATACTAATACACAGCCCAGATTTGTCCTATTGCTTTGCTCAAGAACACTGAAGAAAACCATTGAAGATCAATAGCAGTGGTGAAGGTGTGAACTGCACAAAGGACACCTTCCCAAATCAACATGCATCTGTGTAAGATGATTCAGCTGGAATCAGAACTGTACTAACATCTGGCTTCTGTTAAACTGTACATTAATTTAGCACCTTTTTCAGAAGAAACTTCATTATGTACAAAGATGGGGTTCAAAAGGCATGAAAATAGTCACTGACTGGCACTTCCACAGAAAATTTGTGGGGTTTAAAACCACAACAGAACAGAAAAAAGCCCAAAACCAAAACGCAGCAAAATCACAGATTTTTTATATTTTTCAGTTTTACTGGATCATGTACCAGTGAGAAGTTATGAGTTTTGTGTTTGCTTTTCATTTTGGGATTGTTTTAATTGCTAGAAAAAAATATTATTTTTTAGTTTCCATCAAAATATTAAAAGGGAACAAAACCCCTTTTCCTTGCACACATTATGTTTATAACATCTAGGCTGAAAAAAAAAGAATTATAGAGCCTTCTTCAGAGCTGCTTTCTTTCTGCTTCATGTTAGATTATATTCCTAGCAGGAAGCACCACTTCTACATACCGGAAAATAAGATATACTATCATCTTAATTTATTTTTCTGAAGTAATGCCCATGCAGAATGCAAACTGGGCTTTTAGAGTTTTGTTATGATTTAATTAAAGCCAACTGTGAATCTTAAAATAGTCCAGATAAATTCTAAAATACCTTTTATTCTTGCAATCAGCAATTTTAAATTACTGCCATTAAATATAGCAGTGAGCTGCTGGTGGCTACATTTGCAAACAGATTTGCAAATCATAGCATTGTTCATCATCTTGGACTACATGGTGTCGCAGAAATGTCAGGGGCATCTTTTCAGCAAAGCATTTAATTGCACAGTTACACATGTATCCAAGCACCACCAAGCTATGTGAAATGAATTAAAACAGGGTTGAGACATGTACTTACATTTAAGCACAATGTTAAGCACAATACTGAGCTGACCTCTATAAAATTTCTATTTTCTAAACAATCAGTAAGCAACTCCAGAGTATTTAAGGATGTTCTTTCATATTTCACAGGTGGGTAGTTAAATAAAATGGATTTATTTTTTTTCTTCAGACTGTTTAAGTCGTTTTTATGAGGAGAATTTTATATATACTTCACTGAGCAAGTTCAGCAAACTCAGCTGTGACACATGCAGTGTGTAAACCAGGTGCTTTATCTGCCTGCTTACTGAGAATGCATGATTCATTAAGAAGCTGGATTGTCCATCACCACCTTGTATTCAGTAAAAGTTACAATGCAAATAAACTGAGGTTTTGCAGTTAATATCTTAATAAACCATGATAAATGAGACCTTCTCATCACAGAACCACCAAGTTGGGAAGACACCTCTGGAGATCATCTAGTGTAACCCCCTGCTCAATCACGGTTGATGAGAGCGGGTTGTCTAGTACCATGTGCTGTCAGGATTTTAATATCTCCAAACATGGAGAACTTGAAGCCTCAAAGGGGTAACCTGTTCCAGAGTTATCTAACCTCACAATAAAAATGTCTCTCCTTTTGTTCAGATGGAATTTCCTGTGTTTCAGTTAATGCTCACAACCTCTTATCCTGACATCAGGCACCACTGAGAAGAACCTGTCTCTGTCATCTTCCTTCCCCTTATCAGGTATTCATTCAAACTTCTAAAGTTCCACTGAGCCTTCTCTTCTCCATGTTGAGCAGCCCTGGCTCTCTCAGTATCATTGAATGACAGATATTCCAGTCCCTTAATCATCTTTATAGCCCTTCACTGGGTTTGCTCCAGTAAATGTGTATCTTTCTTGTACTGGAGAGGGCAGCTCCGAAGACAACACTCCAGATGGATCTCACCAATGTTGAGTAGAGGGGAAGAATAATCTCCCTGGTCCTGTTTGAAGTGCTCTGCCTAGTGTATCCCAGGAACCTTTTGGTCTTTTCTGTCTTAAAGACTCACTGCAAACTAATGTTCAATTTGCTGCCTGACAGAACCACAAGGTCCTTCTCTGGAAAACTTCTTTCCACACAGTTGGTCCCTAGGATGAACTGGTATTTGGACTTACTCTTCTCCATAGAAATAACTTAGTATTTTCCATTGTTGAATTTAATGAGATTTCTGTCAGTCCATTTCTACAGCCTGCCAAGGTCCCCTGAATGGCAGCACAGATCTGGAGTATGAGCAACTCCTCCAAGTGTTGTATCACCTGCAAACTTGACGAAGGCACTCCTAGCAACTAACACCATAAGGAGCAGTTAACAATTTAACAGTATTCACCATGGTATCAGTACTAGGATACACCAGTTGGGGCTTGACTTTCACTAGAGTTCATGGTGCTGATGATAACACTTTCAGCCCTGCAGTTCAACCATTATTCAGTCCACCTCACTGTACACTTATATAGACTTGATCAGCTTGTCTATGAAAAAGTTATGGGAGATAGCATCAAAAGCATTACCAAAACTCAAGATAAACTACTTTCACTGCTCTCCCCTTATCCACCAACCAGTCATATCACCATAGAAGTCCATCAGATTGGTACTTCTGATCACCTTCTTGTGTGCCTGGAGATAGTTTACAGCATTAGCTGCTCCATCACCTTCTGAAGGACTGAGGTGAGGATGAGCAACCTGGGCTTTCCTGAGTCCTCCTTCTTGCCCTCCTTAAGTTGAGAAGAGACATCTTTTTTTTCCGGTCATGGGGAGCTTCTCTTGATTTCCACCACCTTTCAAAGATAATCAAGAGTGACCTTACAATGATGTTTGACAGCTCCCTTAACACTTGTAGGTGAATGTCATCAGGGCCCATGGACTTGTCTATGTCCATTTTGCTTAAATGCTTCCTAAGCCTGTTGTCCTCCACTGAGGGCAAGTCTTCCTCAACATAAGGAAAAACTTCTTCAGTGTGAGAGTGACAGAGCACTGGATCAGAGAGGTTGTGGAGTCTCCTTCTCTAGACACTTTCAAGACCGGCCTGGATCTGTTCCAGTGTGGCATGCCCTAGGTGTTCCTGCGCTGGCAGGTGCATTGGACTCAATGATCTCCAGAGGTCCCTTCCAATCCCTATGATTCTATGATTACTTTCTCTAGACTTTCCTTGTGGTCTTAGGGGCCAGGGACTGATGAAGTCAGTCTTACCAATAAAGACTGAGAAGACAAATACTTCAGCCTTATGTTAGAATGAGCCTAGATGAGATATCTAGCAACCTGTCAAGTCATATCTTGAAAACCTCGAGTTATAGGAGGTCTGCCATCAATCTGGGAAGTTTATTCCAGTGATCGATTGTTCTCACTGAAAAAAAAATAAAAAATTCTTATATTGAGATGAAACTTCTCCCAGAGTAACTTGTACCTGTTGTCTTTTGTGACTGCTCGTGAAGACAGAACCTCTGTCCTCTTTGTAGCCTGGAATACCCTGCAGCATGGTATTCAGGTCTCCCCTGAGCCGCCTTCTCTTCTGCAAGGGCTAAAGACCTAACTCCTCCAGTTCTATCTCATAGGGCAGATTCTTCATCCCTTTGATCATCATTATGTCCCTCCTTTGGCCAGTCTTTACACATCTTTTCCACAGTACTCCAGGTGTGGCTTGACAAGTACTGAGTAGAATGCAATAATCATGTTTCTATCTCTGCTAATAATGGTCGTGCAAATGTAGTTGAGGATATGACTTGCCTTCATTGCTGCAGAGGTGCACTGCTGACTCATGTTCAGCTTGGTGTCCACTGGGACCTCCAGGTCCCTCAATAAGGCTGCTTCTCAGTCACACAGATTCCATCCAGTACTGGGCTCTTTGGTTATGTCATCCCAGGTGCAGGACCTTACACTTTTCTTTGTTAAACTGAATATATTCTTGCTAGCCCAGCAAGAACTCTTCCAGCCGGTCCAGGTGTCACTGTAATATGGCTCTCTTTTATGATGCATCCACCTCACCACCTACTCTAGTGTTATCAGCAAATTTGGTGAGGATGCATTCAATCCCATCCCCTAGATAAATTATGAAGATGCTGAACAGCATGGGGCCCAGTATTGAATCCTGGGGAACTTGACTTGTGATGGGATGTGAACCTGAGTGAAAAAAAACCATCCCCCCTGTCTTAGTGTGGCCTGTTAGCCAAATTCCTACTCATCTCAAAGACTACCTATCCAATCTGTATCTTGCCAGTTTGGATAGGAGAAGGCTGTGGGAGACAGTGTCAAACGCTTTGCTGAATTCAAAGAAGAGATAAATGAAAAGTGAAGTGAAATGCCTAAGTTTGCCATAATGCTGCCCATGTGTCTAATGTAGTTCATTAGATAAACTTGCCCCATGGTTAACTATGTGCCCATGTTTAAATAACTTTGATGAGCAGAATGTGAAAAAATTAGAAATAAAATACAGCCCATGCTTCAAAACTGAAGTAGAAAAGTACTTCAACTGTCCTCTGAGACATATGATTTTTGGTGGTCTACTCCCTTCTTTCCCTTTCCCTTCTTTTTATTTATTTTTACATAAACATGATTTTTTTTTTTATCCAGAAATTATGTGGTGGATTTTTTTTATTTGTTTGGTTTTGGAGTTTTGGATTGTTTTTTTAATTGTTTTGTTTTGTTTTGTTTCATATATTGTACTGTGAAGCTATCAATCAAAGATCACTAACCTTTATATGCTCTTTAATTTATAATAATATGTAGAAAAAAAACCCTTTTCTCTAAGACCCTGTAAGTTTGAAGTGCACAACCTCATCAAAATATAGGCTTCAATCATCCACTTCATCTTTTGGAGAAAAAAAATATGAATTTCCTCTATTAGAAAATACTTGCCTATTCCTTGTATCTTTTGGAAAGTATGCAATACTTTTGAATTAGGACTAGATGCATATAAGGAATAGGAATATTATAAGGAAAAAGAAAAGAAAAAAGAAAAGAAAAAAGAAAGGAAAGGAAAGGAAAGGAAAGGAAAGGAAAGGAAAGGAAAGGAAAGGAAAGGAAAAATCTCAGGGGAAATAAGGTCAGAAAAGCGATATCAAACTATTGTATACACTAGAACTATTACACAAATGAATCTGTTCAAGGCTTTGCTTGTGTGTCTCACTGAATTCACTATTTGTGTTTCAGTTAAAACAGCTACTTATTTTCTCACAGGATTTTTATTGCTTATTGTTCTAAGAGAGAAATATGTGTACCATGAGGGACCCCGCCTCCTCCATAATTTCCAGATGCTTAATATAAAAAAAGTAAAACAGCTTGGTGTCCTCCCCAGTTCTGACTCACTGTTCACATTGTGCTAGTTTCAAGGTCCTAACAAAACACCTCTAGTGCAATAAAAGCCCCTTATCATAGTCAATGAGAATCATAAAAGTTCTCTATCTGGTCTAAGTTTAGACTCAGAGATTCAGAACCAGGTAAAGAGTCTTGGTATATCTCAGTATACAGAGGAAATCTGGGAGATGGGAGGCTGAGTCTGTTTCATATAGTGCTATCCAAATGTCATGTAAAATTTTCACTGGAAAAATCATAAATCATTTTTTTCCTAAATAAATTGAGATATACATTCTTTCCAGTCATATGTTTTCTCCTATGACAGCAGACAACAGCTGTATTATACTAGACAATCTTTTGGTAATGTATTCTGATTTTTATTAAAGAATAGAATATCAGGAGCAAGTTAGTGGAAGGCAAAGTGACATCACCTGACCTACCACAGAAGATGAAAACTAATTTACAGGGGGAAAGAATCTTATTGAAACTATAGTCTGTCTAGGTTGTCTACTCTCCATGTAACCCAGCCATGTTTTCTTGTGTCCCTTTAGACTGTTACCTTCTTTCAGACTTTCCATATTCTACAGAATGTCTGCACCATTTCACCCTGAGGTTTTTTTCTACTTTAAAGAACCATAATGGTCTTTTTCTTTTTTAACTGTGCCTGGCATATGTTGAAAGGTATCTTCTAAGATTTCGTTTATGATAGCTCAAAAATGTATGTCTTGCTAAGACTACAAAGCAAGCTAATGGTTTTAAAAGCACAGCGATGAAAAGCCTGGCAGGGGAGTCCATGCTAACTACATACACGGATCACAGAAGAGGGTACAAGAGGTCATTTTTTTCCCTCCTTCTCTCTCTCTCTCTTTTTTATTCCCCCCCCCTTTTTTTTTTTCCCCTAAATACAGGATCAGTTCAGGTTGCATTAGTTACAGCCAATTGCAAAGTGGCATTCTTTGCCATTCATCCTCATCCAAATCCTTAATTATGGTCGACACAATCAGAGCTGGAGCAAGAAGTCATAGCCCTGTATTGTTCCGTGGTGAGTGCTTAGCGAAAAGACAGGAATCTGATACTTGGTCACAGTTTGCAAACACTGTGGCTGAACCACCTGAGAGGGTCACATTTATACATTCCAAGACAATTTATTAGTAACGGTGCTTGTCACTTGGAAATGCCCCTAACATACCTTTCATGTAGGCTACCTGAAGGCAGCTTTCACTCAGCAGTGGTTTAAGTAAGAGACAAATAAAATACATGATCCATTCACCCGAAGTATTTTACAACCAGAGAATCTTTATCCTTTCCTTAGAAGCTGCGTGTTAACAGCTTCAAAACATAGTGACAGACCCCTTGAACTGAAAAAAAGTCCTGAGAGGTTCTTTCATATTTAGAACCAGATGGGCCTGATGCAAATTTGACTGATGTTTATATATGTATACTTTTAAAAAAGCCTCCATTTGTCTTCAAGGGAGAAAAGAAAAATTATACATGTTTTTATTATATCACTTATGTGAGAAAACACTACCTATTTGGAACTTGCTGTACAAGCCACAGAGGAATGTAGAATGACCAGTCCTGCGTCAGAAACCTACCTCAATTTTAATTTTCATTTAATTTAAAAAAGGCAAATAAAAGAATGGCAAAAGAACCAAAGAAGGACAATTTATTAAAATGCAGTTTGATTCATGAAACAAACCCTAGAAGACTCTCAAGGAAATTTGAACTTATTGATGCTTCTTGAACTTCTAAATACCCTATAGCAAGCTGAGAGAGAAAAGACTCTGAAGTCAATATAGATACCTCTGGGTTATAAATAAGTTTAAGATCTAGACATGTAGGTGTAAGCTGTTACTGAGTATGTGCTAAGATGTACCCTCTGATATGTAGCATTTACTCAATAAAATCGCCTTATTAAGGTGAATTGTCTGCTAAAATAATTTTCTAAACTTACAATGCCTGACCTGCTAGAGCCCTCTGAAGTCATGGAAGTATTAGTCCAGATAAAAGTTACTCTGCTCATGCAATTATTTTCCAGAAGAGTCTTCCATTTCTACAAAAGGTGTCAAAATATGCTGTGAAAAAAGTTATTTTTTACATTGATATAAAGAATTTGAAGAAATAAAATTAACCTCTCCTTAAAGAGCAAAACAAAAAATAAGGTAAAGACATTTGTCTCATATAATTTTGACCAATTATTCCTTAGAAATATTATCTCTATAGTAATTTTACCTAATTTTATTATAACTTCTGGTTTTATGACAAGACACAGTGTCTCACCATCTAGGAAACATAACATTGGACTTGCTAATAAACTATTTTGCACAGTTTTTTAAGGTTGTTGCATTCACTGAAGGACGTGACTGATTTGAAAGCTTTGAAAAAGGGAACTTCAGGTAAACACTGAAACACACAAACTCAGCAGAAAAGAAACACAACTTCTAAGACATGATAGGATTTCAAAGTGCATTTTAAAATAGAATCTTTTCAGCAATTTTGTCTCTGTGTTAAATTTCACAGGACAAAAAATCAACCTTTAAATGAAAAATAAGGGAAGGAGGACGAACAACAGAAAACACATTTATTGTCTCCAAATGATATCTCTCTTTAAAAATTGTAGACTTCCCTTTACATTGACAGCAAAATTTACCAACTTTGTTGATGTATTTTCCATAGACTATAAGATGCAAGCAACCTTTCAGGACTTAAAGGAGGTCTATAAGAAAAACGGGGACAATATTTTTATCAGGTCCTGTTGTGACAGGACAAGGAGTGATGGATTCTAATTAAAAGAGGGGAAATTTAGACTAGAAAGAAGGAAGAAATTCTTCACTCTGAGGGTGGCGACACCTTGGCCCAAGTTGCCCAGAGGGGTGGGAGATTTTCCATTCCCAGAACCATTGAAGGTGAGGTTGGGCCGGGCCCTGAGCAACCTGTTCTAGCTGCAGATGTCCCTGCTCAGTGCAGGGTGGTTGGATTAGATGACCTTTAAAGGAACCTTCCCACCCAAACCATTCTGTGATTCTGTGGTCCTAAAATAAATCCTCTCTTTATCTAATACAATTTGCTATTAGAGACTGTGGAGTGGACAGTTTATGCACATGTTTCCTGTTCTAAATTATATACAAAAATCAATCAATCAATCCATCATACTTGAGATACACTGAGGAGATGAAAGACTAAAATTGACAAGTCTGGGGAGATCTAGATTTGGGTTTTCTTCTGTATTTTCCACAGACAATTTTTTTATGTTCATGTCTTATTGTCTGAATTAGCAATAAAAGTAAACTGGTTTCTCTCATTACCCCAGGCCTAAATCACTGCTGTGCACAAGAATGTCACCAATGCTGCCAAAATAATAGTGTTTACATGCGTTGTGACTTCACAATGACTTTTCAGTGAAGCTGCTCTGATATGCATAGTCATCATGGCTATCTTAAACCTACTTTTTGTTTCTTCCATGCATGGATGTATTTAAGGTCATATAATCAGAAACAGCATTCTAGAGTACCTACCTACCTCATAACTTACTACAAAAATAGTAAGGAAAAAAATAAAGCAATTCATAATGGCATTCTGAAAATATTCCTCATTATTTTAGCAATCTAATAAAAGTTAAATACTGGGGTTAAAGCATGGATTTAACTTTTTCTTAGCATTGTGCTTCCCATGTGATCAGAAAAATAGTGAATAATTGGGTGGTGGAAAGAAATGCAGCTTTTTGTTTGTGTTACTGAGCTTCCTCTCTGCTTGTGAGCGGGAAGGTTAACCTCCC
Source organism: Chloroceryle amazona (assembly GCA_027560015.1). Lineage (NCBI taxonomy): Eukaryota > Metazoa > Chordata > Aves > Coraciiformes > Cerylidae > Chloroceryle > Chloroceryle amazona. The sequence goes on from JANHFX010028856.1 coordinate 35,512, forward strand.
TTACATGTTACAACAATTTAATATAGCACCGATTTAATGACTAACATAGTTGCAATTGAAGAAGTGATTTTGCAGCATCTCCTGTATTTTTCTTTTTTCTCACTGTCACTGTGGATGAATTTTTAGTCTGATATATTCCTGAGAACACCCTGCAATATTTTTCCCTTAAAGTCAATTGATCTTTTGCTATTGACTTGAATTGAAATTCAGGTTGCCACATAAAAGGAGACAACTTGAAATAAGTAATATGTATCTGAATTGGACTATGACCAATTGTACAATCCATAGGCCTTCATCTTGTATCCAGCTGTGAATGAATCATTTCACAGGGAAATCTGCTTGATTCTGGTGGTCAGTGAGACAGGTGCAGGAAATCAGATGTTACCAGTAACTTCACTGTTATGTGTGGAAAACATTGTAATAATGATCAGAAAAATAATCAGATATTGATCAAAAAAAAAATAGAAACAGTATTAGAATGCAAGCTATGGTTGAATCATGTTTATATGGTACAAAAAAAATATTTGCCTACATAAAAAAAAAAAACGAAAAAGACAAAAAAGGCAGGTTGAATGTCACTGCATAGGAATTTTTTTGTTCATAGCCCTACTTTGAAGCACAGATGACATACTCATAATTGAAACAACAGGTTCTGGTAAAATACTGTCTTTTAATTTCTTAGTCTGAGTCATACCCAACAGTCATAATTTCAAATTAATTCATCAGTCTGTACTTCTCAGCATTTGAGAAGTTCTGTGCCTGGTATAGTAATGTACTTTTCCATTGGAGAAAAAAAAAAAAAGGATATTATGTAAATAAAATATACTCAAATATTAATATTTACACATAAATGGAGTCAATTCAGGAAACACACAATTAATAACATTTAATGTGGAGTGTCACTTAATCCTGAATTGGTTTTATTAAAGGAAGTAAAATTCTGTGATGACAAGATAGGTGGTGATTAATCTGAAATATGTAATTTCTCTAGTCACATCTGACTTAAAACCACACTCTTAAAGTACATTGTCACCAGTGATTTAAATGGTTAATGCATTATTAGACATTTTTTCCCCAGTTTGTTTTATTATGAAGACATCAATTAGGACATCTCACATACTGTAAGTACATTTCCCATATACTTCCCATATGCGAGACATAAACCTACTTGGAGACTATTTTCTAATCTAAGCACATATGTGACTTCCATTTCTACCGTTTCATGCTAATGTAGTATCTAGTCTTAAACAGACATGATTCTAGCTTCTCCAGGTGGGCTCATCAACAAACAACTGGACTTATTTCCATATCATAGCATATGTTTTCAAATACACTATAAATTAGTCCAAATTATTTTTTATATTTCTTTTTTTTTTCTCCTTTGTTTAGAAAACTAAGTCTGCAGAACATGTTATAGTATATTAATACTTTGGCCATGGTAATTATTGTCAATCCTTTTCTCAGAAGAGTGATTAAAGTAAATATAGTAACAGATATTATAGTGATTTATAAGCAAATTTGTTATACTGCAAAACAGTAAGTGAAAAGCATTTCTGCTGAACTCTGAATGCTGCGGCCAATTTCTTCATATTCTGTTTACTTTGAAACTTACTTATGACTGTGACAGCTGATGTAACACAGTCTGTGTTTCTTTTCAATTTTTCTGGTAGTTTTTTGGTGTATAAAATAAACTAAGTTCTCTATATTATACTTTATGAATGTGTTTGATTTCAGTAATTTTTATTTTTAATACTAGTCTAAGTTTTTGTTAGAGAAAGGTACAATTGTGATGACTTCTAGATGACAAAATACATCTAGAATAGCTCTTCCAGCATCAAAGGAATTATTTAGGATTCTCAGCACTGCAGTTTGAGCAGGATCAAGTTCTCTATCTTTCACTGAAGAGTATATTCAGAGCGATGGTGTGGGTGGCTACATGCATGGTTCACATGCAGACACAGCAGTGGTTTATGTATCACCAAATAATTTCTTAATCATTAATGATTTATTATGCTGTCAAATTGCAAAGTAACATTTCACTCACCTACAAAAATAAAATGTTTTCTTTGGTACTCTTTGATAAGTGGCTTTATTCCCTCACCACCATATTTCCTTTCTCTCATTGATCCATCCATTTTTCATCATTTCCTCCTTCCAGAAAGGCAAGAATCATTTGTGTGGGATGGATTATCATGAAGAAACATAATTTTTCAATATGTAATCTAGTTACAACAGCTTTCAATTATACAAAAAGAGATACCATGCACTATTTTAATACTATGTTTGATTACAGTAAAGAGAAATATTAAACTTTAATTTTATACATAATTTTTTTTTACTGTTAGTGAAAAGGCAATGAAAGACAGAAGAGCTTCAAGATCAAAAGTCACAACTTTCCCTGTGTAAAGGGACCTGAGGGTCTTGGTGGACAACAAGATCCACAGGAGTGAAGAGTGTTCTGCAATGGCAAAGAAAGCCAACGGGATGCTGGGTTGCCTTAACAAGGGCAACACCACCAGAGATAATGAAGTCATTATCCCACTACTCAGCACTGGTCAGACTGCACCTTGCATACTTCATTCAGTTTTGGTCCTCACTATACAATAAAGATGCGGACAGGATGGAGAGTGTCCAGAGAAGGGCCATGAGGATGATCAGAAGACTGGAAGACCTGCTGCATCAAGAAAGGCTGAGAAAACTGGGTTTGTTCAGGCTTAAGAAGAGAAGGCTTAGGTGAGACCTTATTATCAAGTACCAGTACAGAAAACAGGGCTACCAAGAAGATGGAGACTTCCTTTTTTACAAGGAGTCACATGGAAAAGACAAGGGGTAATGGGTACAAGTTACTCCTGGGGAGATTCTGATTGGATTCCAGAAGAAAATTTTTCACCATGAGAACAATTAGGCATTGGAATAATCTCTCAAGGGAAGTGATGGATTTTTCTACACTGGTCAGTTTTAAGACTCAGCTTGACAGGGTGCTGGGCCATATCATTTAAACTACATGTATATAGTTTACCTCAAAAGGTTGGACTAGATGACCCTTGCTGTCCCTTCCAACCTGGTAGTCTATGATTCTATGAAGAAACTGAACTGACTTTCATTTTAACTGAAGCCATATTTAGATTAGATGTCTTAGAGACTGTTTCCTCTACTGTTAAATATTTCTGATGAGCTTAAAGAAAAGAAATCCTGGAAGTGTTCCCTTATGCTGAGAGATGAAGTTATTAATATGGAGCTTGATGCTTTCTGTGAATCTGTGGTTATTTGCAGCTTCAAAGTTATCAAAGTGGAGAGGAAGAAAACAAACATGTTGGGGAGAATGTAGATTAGAGTTTTGAATTGGAGTCAGATTTGGCAAGACAGATACTGGCACAATTTTACTCGAGTCAATAAAAATACTTCAGGATGAAATCCTAGCAGTTTTCACAAAACTACGCGCTTTGTATAAAGGAACTCTCAGTAGAACAAACAAAATAACACAATATCAAGTCCACCTTATATCTCAGCAAGCAAATAGTCATTTAAATGTACAGATTTGTAAGTTGTTTTTTTTCTTTTCTCAGGAGATACAACATTTCATGCAGCAGATCTTGAAAAACTTAAGTTTCCAAATTCTACAGAGATACTCAATATTCAGAAGAATAACTTTCATTTTGTTAAGTGTATCCTCAAAAACACTCTCAGAAAGTCAGAATAAAGTTGCATTTTCTCTTTGGAGTGGCAATAATATAACTGTGCTTAGGAGGAAATGTTATTTTTACTGGGAAGAAATATCCTGTCTTCAGTGAAGTCACAAATACTGTGCCTTGACCAACTTCTAAAACTTTTAGTGCAAGATTACATATAACTTTACTTACCTCATTAGGTCCATTATATTGAGAATGAATGTATTTCAGTTCTTGCCTAGCCATTTGCTGTAATTCCCTTCCTTACCTGTTTCATCTCATATTTCATGTCCACTTTGTCTTATTTTGCACTCCAAACCACAGCACTTCATGTAATTTCCTTCTATTTTCCTGTCTACCTTAATATAACACCAAAAGTCATGTGGATGGTAGATATCAACTGCTATGATGTTCTTCCTGCTTATGTGGTGAACACTGATTACATCTAGTCTGGCTTGTCAGCTCTCTGGGGCACAGTAACAGATCTAGCCTATAGTTAATGTCACATTGGAGATATTTTTGTTTTGGTCAACTGGCAGCACTGTGATTTCAGAAAAAAAAAAAAAAGCAAGCAGTTATTCAGAAAAACACTTATATATTGTCTTGAGCACCTGCTCAATTTCAGCTGAAATCAAATAAAGTAAGCATGTCTGTAAACTGAACATGTGGTTTAGTGCTTTGTAGACTAGAATATGTGAATTTCTGTGACATTAGGATGTGTATTAGATGGCTTTTTTCTTTATTTGTCATTAGGTTTGAAACAAATAGTCTGTAAGTCACAAGACAGACCTTTCATTAATCAGAATGATACAGGAACACTTGAAAGGTAATTAGGAAAACTGTTTATAAGAACCAGGTCTGAAGGAAAGCTTAGACTCATAAACTATTTATATTAAAATGTCTCTGAATTATCAGACTGCAATCACTAACCTAGCTATTTGTAAACAGGATAGATGATCAAATCCTCATGAAAATAGAGTGAAGCAGGCTTGTATTTTGATTTGTACACACTTTTTTTTTTTAAGTTATTTACTTAGAAAATGTAAGGAGATGTTCATAAATTTGAGAACTTTGGGCATAATAAAAGTTTTCAAAAGCTGGCTTCTCCACTATCCTTTCCCTTCTGTCTATCCATGAAGCGATCCATGAAATTTTCATGCCTTCCCTAATTCAGAAATGTTCACAATTTTTTTTTTCTTTCCCCAGGAAATAAGCCATGGTCTGCAGTTCATTTATGAACAGTTCATTTTGAAGATCTTCAGTTCACCACGTGGTATTGTTTCTGTTCCAGGTGATTTATGGTATGGTATGTACCTAACAAATACAGCGTGAAATATGAACACTATGAATCTTATATAAGGCTGAAAGTAAGCTCTCGGAAAGTTAGGAATTCTCAAACTTAAAGCAAGATTGCAACTGGCTTTTTTGGCTGTTAAAGTCCAAATAACAAGAGAACAAATCATTCTCTGTAAAGCACCCAACGCACTGTTATTTCTACATACATGAGAACACAGATTGCTTACTCTGTACACTTTTTGGTACAAATAACATTTGGAGGAAGAAAGTACGGGTCTATCTTCCTGCATGTGATGTGGCCCAAGGGGCTTCCAATGTCATCTTAAAGATATCCAAAGTTCATTGCTGCTCTTGTGATCTGCTTGAGGAAGATACAGTACTAATCAGCTTCAGCCAACATTGTGTCAACAGAAAGAAAACATAACAAATGGGAAAAAAAAATAGAAATGTGTTTATAATAAGGAATAATGCAACACAAATACTGAAAGCCAAATTAACTCATTTTGGAACTGACCCACATCCCACAGATGCCAGTGGCATTCTTTATTTTAACTTCAATGGGTTTTGGTTGAGATCCTTAGAGAAAAGCTAGAAACAGCTGGATCTGTAGAAGAGAGGAAGCAAGACCCACAAATCAGAGCACAAAGCTGTGAGTCAGGACATGTAGCTGAGTCACCTACTTTGCCCCAGTCTTTTTTAGATTATGAGACTTAACTTATATGTAAACAGCATAGTGGAGTGTAAATACGAATTACCTGCTTGAGTGTCTGGCAGCTCTGAACTATGGTAATAACATCAGGCTGGCACTTGACTCAGCATGACATGAGCCTGACACAATTCTGCTGTCAGAACCAAGATTTTCTGTCCACATCATCACTGTGATGCTTCACATGGGCATACTACCTTGTCTGGTGATCTCAGATACCCCTAGATCAGTGGTTCAGTGTGAGCATGTCCACCACATCACCCTAGAAAACACCCTAGAGGACTGTGGTCAGGTAAATCAGTTATGGGAGAATTCAGGGGTGCGTTCATGAAGACCAACTGAAATGATATACCTTAAAAAAACAAACAAACAAAACCAAAACAAAACAAAAACAAACAAACAAACAAACAAACATAACTTTCAGTAATGGGAAAAGAACAAAAAGGTTCCCAATATTACAGGAAGAGCATGTTTATAGATTTTTTGGTGACATTACAGCCAGATTTTTAACAGATATAATTGTGTGGAAATCCAGCTGGGTTCAAAAAAAGATTAAGTTCCCTTCTTGTCACACTTCACTTTCAGGTTCAGAGAAAGAATGGAAAGTTTGTACAGAGACCTTCAAAAAGGTATAAAATTTAGCACATTTATCAAAAGTATTTATATAAATGTATTTTAAATAGTTTTCTACTTTTTGTTCTTAACCTATTTTCTATGTTAATATAGCTTCAGCAAAGTAACAATCCTGACAGTTTTACCTCTTTGAAAGGAATGTACAGAGCTTGAGAGTAAAATTCTGGGCAGCTTTGTATACAAATTAGAGACGTGCATCAGGGTGTATATAGGAGAGTGGACAGGTCTGATGGGTGGTTATAAACAGAGGTCAAAAAGGCTATCAGAATTTAACCACAAAGAATATTTAGATTAAAGCTATCAAATGAAAACATCCTTCCTAGGCTGACCCTAAAGTAAGTGTGAAAAGAATTAAATGTAATTAAAAAAAATATCTCTAACAGAATCTGTCCATTTTCACATTGCTTTCAAGTTTACCATATAAAGAAAAATGATTGTTTTGTAGACAGTATGTTATGCTTTTTCTCTGGCATTTAAAAACTATTAAAAATCAAACATATCAAATTTGCACAAACAATAGGAAAATAAAAAGAATCTATTATAAAAATAATTTAAAATAAAAAGAATCTATTATCTACTCACTGATAAGATAATGGAATATATGTATTGAATAAAGACTTCATAGGTTTCCAAGTTACTGGAGTAAAAATAAAATTGCACATAACTACTATAAATATCTCGTGTATTAATACATTAAGGATAAATATATTTGTGGTGTAGACAAAGGTATCTGGTTTGGGGCAGAAGAAAGGTGTACAGTAATATATGTGCTTGTTCTGTGATAAAACTGTTAAACATACATTCTTATACCCTGTTGTTTCCAATTGCTTTCCATGGTAAATACATTATATATTTTACTGGGTCTTGCTTTGTAACTGAAAGGCTTGCAACAAATTGAGGTTCAGTCACAACTCAGAGCTGCCTCACAAGTTTTCTCTGCTACCCACTGCATGAAGTGAGATAGGTGTGCCCCATATTGTGGGACTATCAATGATAAGATAAGCATGTACACTTTGGCATTGCCTATCACAACAACTTCTCTTCCCATTTCCATATGTAGTATACAAGGCCAGTGAGCTTGAAATGATAGGAATTTTCAAGTCCTCGGTACTGCAATGGAGGAAGAGGAGATAGGGATTAATGATAGATCCAAAATGTAAATTTTGTTTGGATACTGTCACCCCTGTCTCTCTGTATTAGCACTACAAACTCTACATGAAACTTCAATACTGCTCAGTGTTATTTTACTCCTGGGGTACTGGAGATGTTGATAAGAAAGGAACAGTATCTTGCACTCACTAGAGAAGCAGACTGAAGATGAGAAGACAGTCTTGTGCACCTTATGGCAACAGATGTTTACTTGACGGCTACTGAATCCTGCTCTACCAGACAGACATAAAGGTCTCCTAATTTAACATTGTGTCTTAATGTATGGTCTCTCTTTTAAAAATTGATAGTAGAATAACAAGTTAATATATTCAGATGACAGTATCCTGAGGTTTTCGTAGTCTTTCCATATTGTCCTCTGATCTTGTATATGGTGACTTTGGGATCTTACATCAAAGCCTTTTACTGGATTACTCTGTCCATTGTACCTCTAGGGTCTGAACTGAAGGAAACTGAAATGTTTTACCTTTCCTATGTACGATAAGTCTCCTACTTTTTTCACTCCGTTGTTCATTTCTTGGATCCATCCTTTCAGCATTGATCTCTGACACCCCATGGCCCATAGGAGAAGCCTGGGAGTTAACCTGTAGTGGAGGGCTGGGACTTTTTCTCCCCATAGTCCTTAATTTCCTATAACATAAGAGCCCTCATGGATACAGTTTGAATTCTTACAATTATTTCATCACTCCCAGCTTGATTCCTCAATGTTTCTTAAAAAAAAAATCAGCAAAAAAAGATAAAATTTTTAAGAGTTGCAAGTGCTAAACTCAAGTTAAAAGACTGCAAGCTAAAACTAGACTAAGAACAAGGTGTTACTGCAAACTAACAGGTTGCTCCACCTAGACTATCTTTTTTTCTTTTTTTTTTTCCAATTCACACTGATCTTGTTTGTTTAACTCCCATGAAAAGTTAAAGCCTTTATACATCCTTCTGACACCCACTTGGTGTGGGAGTTTTTAAAGCTTTTGCAAAGCACAGAAAGTAAAGGTGATTGTAGAACACATGGCACTGGAGCAGCACACTGCAAACACTGTCACAAATGTGACATTCTAAATGATGGATTATATGTATATCAGGTGGCAAAGAGATTGAAAATAGCAACATTACCAGAGTCCCAGTTATGAACACATCATATTTTTCTGACCAAGGAAAAAGACTCCTTATGTTAGACACCAGCAGACAGCAGAATATGTCTGTGCACTACATCATGAAAAACAATGGCTATATGACAGGTCAACAGAGAGAAGAGAGGCTGCAGTATGAGGTATAAGCTGGGAAGAAGTGAGGCTTCCTAGCTGCCTCAGCAGCCTCGGGAACCAAGAACATCTGACCAACTTCATGTGATGCTCAAAGAGTATACTATAGGCAGAGAAATGTCAGGAAAAGGTGGTCTAAACAAGTCTCATGTAAGAGTGTGGGTCAAGCCTTCTTATGGCTTATAGTACTGACCTGGAACATAGCCATTGTGTGCACTGGTAAGTGGAAAGAAAACAAAATTGTTTCCACAGAAGCAAAGCCATGCTAATGGGATGGCTATATTGCCATTCTAGAGTGGAACTGAAGTCATTATTTGACAAAATAGCCTACAATATTTGACCTCAATCTTTTTTGCCATGACATATGTCACTGCAGATGAAAGAGCTGTAGGACTGATGCCATGAGTGGTGAAGTGAGGAATAAAGTTTGAAAGTTTCAGAATACTAAGAAAACTTCACTAGCAAAGAGTGGGCAACTGGCTTGACAGGTGACGTTAATGCATTATAAACAGGTTTAAAGGTAACTGCTTTTGAATCAGTTCCACCCTTGAGGTATGTCCTCACAGTTTTTCTAGTTTAATACTGGGTAGGACTGATAAAATTCAAAAGAAATGAGGAGGTATGGACTGAAATTATCAAGTATGAATGAAAGAACTAGAAAGTTTGGAAAGAAGAGAGATGGGAATCAATGGTAGGAGCAAACATTCTTTCCTCCCACCCTGCTATATTGTAACAGTCAGGCATGCAAGTGGCTTTATCAACCAGCTGAGTGCAATTCAGAATATATAAACTTGTAATAACTTCTCTAATTAATTTGAAAATCTGGATTTTAAGAAAAGAGGGTAAGAAACTGGACCTAAAGAAAGCTACTGTTGAATTTGCCATATTTCTAACTCTTGGTTTGCCTTTTCTAAGTTTCAGAGGGATTTGATACTTAACTCAGTTCTACAAAATACTTTCATTAATATATATTCTTTCATTATTGGTTTTTTCAGTATTTCATCCTTCTTTGTCAATACTGTATCCAGAATTCAGCAGAAGTTTATGATAATCCACTGACTGTTAAAGCAATTAGCTCTTGACTTGTTTCTGCAGTAGCTATAAAGAAAACATAGGTGCTGTGGGCCAAAGCTGATATAGAAGTTTCCCAGTGATATTAGCAAGGCTATTACCTGCTTTTTCAATGAAGCTGTAATGACAAATAGGGAGTTCATCTGTCAGTGACCACCAGTACCATTTTTCTTTGCCTTTTGTAGCTTGCTTGAACTCACAGCAAGAGGTCACTCATCACTCTCTTTGACCATTTGTGCAAGCAAATAAGAAGCATAATTTAGTAAGTAAATCTCTAGCAACTGTCACATATTTCCTTTCTCCTGTTGATGTTAGTAGAGAAACATGTATAGACACTTTATCGTGTTAAGCTAACATGGCCACAAAGATGCAAGCATATAAGAGGGTATTAAAGCTAAAGAATATTCAGAAAATGTGAAGGTTTGGCTTTTTTTGGTTTTAATTTGTCTTAAATAGCATTGTAGGAGGGACCAGACATTAACAGGGGACTGGTTTGGATATTAGAATCAAATAGTTGTCCATACACAAATTAGTTTTCAACTACTATTATGTAAATGTTATAGTTTTCTATGGGGAACATGGGGAAATACTCCTACATTTGTTTTTACTCTGATTTCATACTTGTCGTAGTAAGTTCTTTTCTAACTGTGGGTGAAACTCACTGAAGAAAATCCTTCTTACTCTATTCTATGAGTGTCTTGTATTTGTATTTCAATAATCTCTAGAATGAATCCCTGACCGAGACCTACACAAATTTGGACAATTATGGTCCCTGCTTATAGTTTAATGGTAAAATTAAGTTCTGTAAATGACTGCCACTTAATTGACTTCTGTGCAGACTTCCTCTTACAAGATTTCTCTTGATATATATACTAGAGGATAATTTGTCCCAGTGGATGTGTACAGCACTATAACCTCTTGGATATTTAAATATGTGGTGGGGGGGGTGATGTAATCTGAGATACACTATGAATTAAATAATTTATGCTTAAAATATACTATGTAGAAGAGAAGCCATTACTTGAAAATAGATACCAATGAATTTATTAGGAAAACAGGCATGTGGCAGTGGACAAAACCTCAGGCATTAACAAATGCAATTCTCTATTACTGCAGAGGTTTTATATAATCCCTATATCTTATTTAAACTTTTAAGCACCATTTTTAAATAAAAAATTCATTGTTTTTCCTGACATTACCTTTTCTGATTAAAAAATTATCTCTTAGGAGTTAGAAAATGTTATTTTCTAGGCTGGTTCTAGATTGGGCCTATGTCAAAATTTATAGAATAATCAGAAAGTTTTCTCAGCTTTTAGAATATGTCATCAAAAGATTCTGGTTTTATATACTATATGTAACACTAAGAAACCACAACACTGGAATGTATTTAATGTTTCAATGAGCATTGTTAAGAAGTCCCCAAACCTACAGACTCATACTTTAAAGCTAATTTTAAACACATAACCTAAAGATATGTAGCATCCAATTAATTTTCAGAGCCACCTTATTTCACCTGTAATTTAAGATATCTTATTTTGATTTAAGAAAAAATAAAAAGTTTGAAGACCTTTTATCCCTGAAACTCATATTTTCCACGGAGTGAAGTGTACTAATCTACACATCCAGACTTTTGAATCCAATTAAAACATTCAAGATTTTTTTTTTAAAGACAGATTAATAGAAGCTTAAAAAGAAAGAAAAGGCAAATATGTTGCTAAAAAAAAGATAAACATTTTTTTACTAATACTTGGAAGGTTGCTCACACATAAGAAGAGATTACTTGCAGTACAAAGACCGGAATAGGTTTATGAATGTGAAAGGGTAAGGTGTATTATTTTATTTTGTCTAGCTTTTTGTCCTCTCAGGTGACTTCTGATTTGATAAAGGGGCTGTGGTTCAAAAGACTTTTCGTTGTGTGCCCAAACTTTTTAACCAGGTCTTTGTAAAGATTCTAATTATCTTGAAAATATCTCTGAAAATTCTTAGGCAATTAATTTTTTGTTTGTTTGTTTTTCTTTTTAAACATAAATCTTTCCTAATTACATGATCTTTCATGCACAAAATTGTTGAAAATCTAGGCTTGTTTAAATAAGTATCTGTTGAACAAATATCTTGGTTTTAATTTACATTTAATTTCCACAATGTTATTTCATAACTAGTCATATATTTTTGGAAGCAGCCTAGGTGTTGATTTTTTAAAACCATTCTCCAAGTGTCCAAAGCTAAACAATTGTCTGCCATTGAAAAATCAATCTGTCAGTGGGATTTAATTACTTAAATACTTTCAAAGATGTATGCTTTTGTTCTTGCATATTGTTATAGCTTCCATTGCCATATGTGTGCAGTTCACACTGATGTTAGAGTAGCTGCAAATGGCAGACTTTCTGCATATGTAAACACCCACTATAGTATCTTATTATACCCTAAGGACTTATGACATCTACTTTCTGAGTCTTAATCTTCCCAAACTAGAGGCACATCTTAATCATTTCCTGAAGCAAAGTAAATAAAAATTTGTTCAATAAGATGTCAGGCAAAACATCAGTAAAAATTCCATAAAGTACTTGGGAGGAGCAATGCAGAAACTGACAGTATGCAACAATTTACACACTCAATTTACTACTGAAGAGAAGATGAAACTGTTATCAAAAGAGCCTCTTTGTTGGACTTTTTTTTAATATCAAAAATAGATTATACATCTTTGAGCAAAAGATACTAAAGACCTATTGTTACAGTACAGACAGAGAGATAATTAGTGTGTTGTTTTACAAATAATTAATTTTTTAGTGGGAATTTATGCTTAAAGTTCCACAGTAAATAGAGACATCTTTGGGATAAAGGGAAGTGACTCATACTGATTTTTGTTTACATGCTTATTTGTCCATTTTCATCAAAATTAGTGCCGCTTCATATTTCTTTTGTACCAAACCCTTTCAATTTCCCTGACTGCTGCTGTGAAGCATTTTGGTAATTAACATGAAAAATAAACTTTAAAATCAAAATTTGTCAAGGAAAAAACCTCAAGTTCATAAGGAATCTAGAGGAGTATTCTATCAATCAGCATGTTTATAAGTAGAAAACAAAAATAAATTGCTCACTATCCCATAAGCATAGTACTACCTCCATGGTCCTTTTGAAGATTCATTAGTATTTCATCACCAAAGTTTGAATTGTTGCTGTGTTCAAGTTGCTTGAATGTCAATGGTAAGATGAAATGAATATACCAAGAGATAAATAGTTCTTTTGTACTTATCCAGAGAGTAGAACCAATGAGTTTTAAATCAAGGAACAATGACATCTACCTTACAAAACCCTGTTTAACAGAATTGTTGTTTTTATAATTAACCCCAGGCCTCCCAAGTTGAATAAGATAAATGTGCAAAGAGAATAGGCACTTTTCCTACCTGTCTTTAGGCTTCATTTCTTTAACTTTCTAGGTCTGATTCAGACCCCAGTGAAACAATTTTTATGCCAAAACCAACTAAAAGTATTTAAGGGAAGCACTCACACCCTAATTGTGTAAAAAATGCAACAACCTCTAAATATCTGGATGTTTCCCCTATCTGTGATTCCCAGAGAAATTAGCAAATATACACCAGACAATATGCCACACCAGCTCAGGAACAGGAAGTATTCATAGCTGTATTTGTTCCATTAAATGCTGGGCAAGGATTTCCTTACCTGGAAGAAAGCAAAGTCTATATCCTGCCTACACCACATATGTAGCATATTTCCCTTTATCAGCAGAAGAGTATTTACAACCTCTTTTAGCTTGTTTTTCCAGAGTAGCCCAGTACCACTAGCTATCACCATTTCTTAGGAGGTAGCAATTTGCAGAAGGTCCTTCAAAGAATTTTAAGCTCATTTTGGACACCTCAGTGTGGCTGGAGGAGAGGAATAAGAAGTGGTAAAAATTACAAGTTACATTCAGTTTCCATTACCCACTACATTCTTTTCATGTGGTGCAGGGGAGAATTGCACAGCAACCTTCTCCAAACTGTTGACATGTGTTAGCCTGATTTTTTGGGGTTTTAGAAACACTTTTTTCAAGATCTACAGCTATAGATGGCTTGAGGTCATATATCTGATATAACTGATTATACCTCTGCTACAGTGTATCGTGCAGACTAAACATGCCTTGCTCAGAGTCTGAATACAGACTTCTGCCTACAGACTGGAGTATCTTCCATAATATGGAAGTCTTTCTTCTGTTTCTTGTTGGCAACAGCATTTCTGATTTAAAAGGTTTAGCTGATTCAGCTGAACAATATAGTTTCCTCTTGGGTTAAATGATTGAAAAGTAATAAAAAAATTATTAAAATATAAGTAATACATAACACTAACATACATAATACACTAACTTTTCTAAACAGACACTGTAACATCTTCATTACACTTTGTGAGTGACTTCCACTAGAATACGGTCACTGCAGACAGAATTCTTTCCATACTGAAATGACTTAGAAATAATGTTTTAAAATGAGCTTCTATGTAGCTGTAACAAGAAAACCTTTCTAGTAAAGTAGCTAGATATCCTTGCTAGCAGATATGAACATGAAAGCTGCTTGACATGTTTCATGTACAACAGCAGCATTCATTCCAAAAAGCAAATTAGATAAATTAAAACTTAATTGTTTGCCGTTCGAACAATTCACAACCCCTTAAGACTCTCCAATAACTGTAAATACAAAGGTGGAGTTTATGGCATACCATGAAAGTTGTCAAATGTTAATTATGTGGAATGCACATTATACAAGCCGTGTAATGTGTCTGACAGCCTGAGAATGGCAAAAAGTCTTTACTGTAGAAAGGCTGAATCAGACTCTCCTCCACAATCTAGCAGGATAGACTGAAAATTCTTTTAGTAGATTTCTGTTAACATTTTTCTCCCTGCCCAACCCTCATGTTTAAATGTCATACCTAAAGCTGGTAAACATGTGTTCCCTCCTGTGAGACATATCCTTGCATTAGGATTACTTCATTAGTTCTTAAAAATGGAACTAGGAAGAGATTTTGGTGAAATATGTTTACTTCACATGTCAATCTACTTTTTCAATTTTACAATGTGCGCATCATTTGGAGTAAATATACAGATCAGTATTTGCATAAACAAATTAGTTTAATACTGTGAAATACTGACATTATCTTTCCAACATAAACATGCATTTGTGAGTATAAAAGTACACAAATTCTTTTTTTACTTTGCTTCATCTTTTGCATTAAAAAAGCTGTTAGAACAGATGCATAAATCAACCACTTATGCATGAAGAAATATGATTTTGTATTTTGTGAGCAAGCAAAGAATAGTCTAAAACAATAAGGAAACCACATTGTGTAAATAATGTAAATGCCCTGTGGGAATAGGAAAAAATAATAATTTTAAGAAATCTAGTTATGATATACTTCAAAATGTCCAAACTATTTAAGTCTTGCCAACTCAAATATTGTGTACCATATACAATTCATTTGGGAAAAATCAATTAATTTCCTAATGTTTATGCTTCATAACAGTTGCAGAATTTCAGCAATGCTTCCATACTTCTAATCTCTCCACCAGTTTTCAGACTCCACTCCAATAAACTTTTAACTGCAAAGACAAAAGTTGGATCAGTGGGGTGGCTGAAGAATTCTCCCACCACAGCATTATTGTTATTCAGAGCAATCAAGGCTGTCCTTTTCGTGAGAAATTTCTTTGACAGCACTGACTAGATTGAAATTTCTCAGGATTCTTTGTGTCTATATATCTCAGCTTCTGCTATGCTTTTGTTTGCAAAGGCTCTTTCTGACAATGGGCAAACCCATCTTTTTTCTGATTCATACATGGACAAGAAAAAACTATCAGTTTTAAGACTTGATTATGTAGACACATCACAGAAAAACAGTTATATTCAAGTTTATTGTAAACTACATATGCAGGTATTGACTACTCACTGGATAAATATTTGTCAGGAAACCTCTGAAAATATGAAGAGTTGTTTTTTAAATCTTTAATAGCTGGTTATTTAAACCGTCTGAGAAAACATATTGGTTAGATTCATCTGACATTATTCATTAAGTGAATTAGTGGCTTCAAGGTACATAGAAACTTAAAGATTAATGAGATTTTCTTTGTTGTTCTAGGGAAATTTGCAAAAACTGACAGGAACTGGTATCCAAAGATTTTATAATAACTTTCAGGTGACTAAATTTGGAAGAAAATCAAGTAATTTGTGAATTAATCATGGTTTTATATATGTTTTATTTAACACAAAATGTGATTACATTGAAACTGGTGTACTAAAACATTTAAGTCTGATTTTTATAAATATATATATAAGGATAGATATATGTATATGTATGCTTTTGTTCTGGTCATGATTCATTTCAGTGAAGATGATTTCCTGACAAGCTCTGAAGTCATCCATCTTCAAGGACATTGTCTATTATATTCCAAAGAGTTTTGTTAAATGCCCTAAATAAACAGTATCTACATTTTAGAGAATCACCTCATTAGTAAGGTAAATCTTCTGACTGGTAGCATTACTGTACATCTTATACTAGCCAAAGTACAGATGTACAAATTAGTCTATCCAGCAGCCTTTCTGGTTTTGGTTGGTTTGGTTTTTTTTTGGTTTTGGTTTTTGTTTTTTTTTTGGTTTGGTTGGTTGGTTGCCTTTTTTTTTAATGTATACATAGTTTCCATGTACATTTCTATCCTTTTGGGCTTAGTTCTTGAAATTAATCAGGAATTGCTTCCTTAGCATGAAAGAATAATATAGGTTTTTATTTTAATCTCTTTGGATCTTAATAGCAGCAATTATTCAACATTTTCCTAGCAAGTTCAGCGGGGCACTGAGTGAACATATCTGACAGCAGGTTGAAAATGAAAGAGAGTAGTACCTTTTCTCATATAAAGGAAATTAAAATTAAAATGAGTTAAAGAAAGTAATAGCCACAGTTTCATGAATGCACATTTTTCTGAGGGCTGCCAAACAGAAGGGTGAGATTGACCTTCAATCCAGAAGCCAGGGGAGGTGCCAAAGAGAAGAGTTTATTTTATGCTCACACTTCTCTGAGTGTTCTCTGTTGACCACAGCCATGGGCTGGATACTGACACAGGCTTCAACTCTTCTTGACTTGAATGATTGCTGTCATGTTTTTATCATATCTGTTGAGGGTAAAGGTAAAAGTACAATGGTTCAGCTCAGTCACCATGTAGGGTAAATGTATTAACAGCTAAGAGGAGAGACAGAATAAAATAATTCACTCAAATCATGGGAATAGTTAATTAAACTAGTGCAAGGACCATAACTCAAAGTGAATGGGGTGTGAGCTAATTCCACCTGCAAACATCACTGCATGCTGATATGGATGAATGCCATACCCCTTTTTAAATACATATGTTTACTATTGTATCTTATGGTTTTGTACAGCATTTTAGTCGACATTTAACCAACTCTAGTAACAAGACTGTGTTTTCTTACAGGTAATGCTAAATGATGTAATATTACTTCCTGTAGCTATGGAGACCTTTGCTCTTGTTAGTGCTGCTATTCCATTTGACTGTAACCCTGAATAATCTTTAAAGAATGTTTTTAGTCATGGGCCCTTCACCTTCTGGTGATTTCATCCAGATACAATTTCCATGGGCTTTACTGGGTTAGACAGAATAAAAGAAGGGACCATCTGAATAAAATAAAATGTCACCATTAAATTGGCTTTTGTAGCTTAAGGTATAATGTAATGATATTTTCCCAACAGCTGCTTTCAGTTGAATGTGAAGTTTTGAAAACCCTTTGCATATGATTCAAGTAATAAAATGCAGGTTGTGTTACTTCCTCCTTCTGTGTCGTATACAATAAGCAAAATGTTGATACTTTACATGGAACTGGTGGTCATTAGGATTTTTTAGTGTAAGTTAACATTATTTGCTGACCTCAACAATTGATTAATGAGTCACCCAATGAAGTTTGTTTAAAAATCAAGGGGTGGATGGATGTTATTTTGGAATTAAAGAATTTAGCATTTTTGCCTATTTCTGTTGCTCATAGAATTTTATTATCAGTAAGTTATTCTTTGTATTCTTTCAGTGTTTACAAATAGATTGGAATCAGATTAGTGCAACTCTACATATCTTTATGTGTTGTTTCCTATCCCAAGAGATTTTAAGTAGAAAGTAGACAAAGGAATCACTTAACCAAGCACTGAAGTACAGCCAACCCCGAGGTGAAATGTAGCAATCAATATGCACGAATGTAAGACAAGGAAAGAAGAATAAACAAAATCTTTGGAATTTAGTACAGCAAAATCTACACCCTCCACTGAAGTAATTGTCACAGTCCTATAATAATAATTTTTTGTGACAGTCAATTCATAGTGTATCTAAGTAGGCACTTTGTCATTCATCATATGTTCCTTACTATTACTGCTACCATAGAAAATACTGTACAAGCACTGAGTATTTTCTAAAAAAAAACCCAAGGACGATGAAGAGTTCAAAGGAGAAACGACTCCAGAGACATGAATATCTGGCACAGGAAGGAATCTAGTTCTTTTACCTACCTCTTCTGCACTTTCCACTCCTTCCAGTAATATTCTCTTTCAGTATAACCAACAACCTTGACTCTAAATAAAGAATTTAACCAATTAAATTATTCAGCATCTGCTTCAAAACTTCACACAAGGCACTTTATGGTATAAAAAAAAATCAAAAAGATATTAACATGGAGACTTTGAGTAGCAGATGTTAGAAAAATGAAGATGTTTTCAGAGTCATCTGAAAAATGGGTAGAATTGATGAATGACATGAGAAAGCTAGGATCAGCAAGATCTCATATGAGGCACAACAACATACAGACAGGAAGGTGTTGCTCAGTTAAATCAAGGTAAAAGAGAAATAGGAGACTAAGAAGTTGAATAAGTCAGAATACAAGAAGAAAGTGTGTACAGATGCATAATATGAGGCAGAGAAGAAGTAGAACAGGAATATAAAATCCAGAAAAGTATGAGACAAAGAGATTAAGAATGTGCAGGAGACAGTGCAGGGAGACTGTGGTGTGTGTGTGAAATGCAGCAGGAAAAAAAAAATCCCAATTGTGTTTTCCTAGGTATCTTCTGACCCCGACTGTTGAAATGACAAGCATAAAGCAGCCCTATTTGCATGGAGAGCAACCTATCTGTTGGGGACTTTTTCTGTTGCCTGATTTTCCCTGGAGGATGTGACAGGTTAATACTAGTTTGGGTCCTTCTAAATGAGCTGATGCATTTGCAACACTGTCAATTCTTCACTCCAGAGGGAATGTCACTGCATGAGGCAATCTCATTACAAGAAATTAGCATTTACTGTGACTCAGCTATCTTCATTTTAGAAACAGCAGAAAGAGACACAAGCCTTGAAAAGATACACTGGCATCCCTAAAGGAGAACTTCTTCATTACTGTGGTTTTAATTAGGTTTTAATAACTGCTGAATGATTGTTTTTACTAAAAAAAAAAATGAAAAATCTTTCATCGAGAGAATGCAAGATCTAGGAAAGTAAGAATTATGATAAGTCAAACATTTATCAATACTTTTCAGAGATTTCAGGATTAGATTTCAAAAATGTTATATAAAATATCCCCCTGCTCCACACCTCACCCTAGCTTTGGTTTATATATGTTCATAATTTTTAGTGTTATTTGAAGTTTTAGGTTATCTTGTATCCAATGACAGAAAGTGAAATAAAATCAAAATATGTCTGGTTTGCATTGAAATCGTTACAAAAAAATAGATTTTAACTCAGTGACAATGACAACTATAAATCCCTTGGAATCCTGGTAGTTTTACTAGGCTTTCACAAAAAAATTCTATATCCCATATTGTTCCAAACCAGATCTGTTAACAGGTGTATGAATGTAGTCTATTAATTAACTTTTAATCAAATATTACTTTATCCCCTAAACAGACTGAGTTGAGGTGATGTCAGGATTTACCCAAAGCCAACCATGCCTCAGAGGCCTTCAACTGATAGGAAGAAAATGATCTCTGCTCCTCTCACCTGAAGAACAGATATTTCAGCAGGGAAAACAACAGCCTAAACAGATGACCTGAGTGACCAAACTACTCAGGTGAGTTTCTGTATGTCTGCACTTGTGCGCCACCAAACTCCCCTTTCCAGCCTTGACTTGATGGATGAGCTTTGGCTGGGCTGTCCTCAGCAGTGACACATACCTCTCAGAAGTACCTATGAGAAGCTGGCATTTTCCTCACACAAAAGAAAACCACTCCATCAAAACAAGTTCCTGCCAACCTTCATGCAAAATCACCTTGAAAATATTGGGGAAAGCCACTACTAACCAAGGAATGTTAATCAAGTAGTCAAGTGGTTATTAATGGTATTATTGCAGCTGCTGGCGTTATGGAAGGATTACGTTAGTAACTTTTCAGGAAAACAGCATCTGCAAAAAATGCTTTCTTTGTGAATGACTAAGGAAAAACTCTCAAGAAGTGTTAAAAGTGGCATAATACCATTTTCAGCAACTAACCTTGTCCCTTTAAAGCCAATAAAATGTAATAGCCCCATTGAAAAACATGTTATGAATCAGAAATTAAATAGTTCAAAGAAAGGAAAGGATTGTTGGTGGATGCTCAAACTTTCTGTCTCTGTATATATCAATTTTTATGTATACTTGTTGAAGGTTTTTTCCACATGTTTTTCTACTCTTGAGAGTAGAAATGAGCTGGCAATTTACATTACAGCAACTAAAGCTTAGAGTATCCCTCCTTTTCTATGAACAGATCTTGCAAGAGGAATGTCTGATGTCAGATGACTGATCTGAAGCTTATGTTCAAGGATTCTGATTCTAAACCCACCAAAGCTTATGGAAAAACTAGTTCTATTCAATTTCAGGGAGTTTTTGACCAAGTCTAGAATTAAAATCTGAGAGGTTTGTTTCTAACCTCAAAAAGCATAAGCAAGTTCCCCATGAACATCCTGCTGCTTCTTCTGTGCTTCTGCATGAAGGAATCTGACCAAGTAACTGCACTGTTACTTATTCCTTTCCATTAACACAGCTGTATATTTGTCTTGAATCTGATTTTATTATTCTTGTCCTCGTACCTATTCAGTTTATTCTCTTGCGTTAATTTATGCCTTCAACAACCACAGTTTATTCAGTGGCTATGAATCTGTGGAGAATACACCTTATCTGACAAAATTTATCTGATTCTGATGCGTCATTGCCTCTCAGCTGGTCTCTTACATGTCTGACCACTATCCTCTTTCACACATATAAATTAGGGAATGAAGTGGTCTTACATGACACATCATCTTTTTAACAATTCAACGTTAATGATTACTCTCCACATTTGGTTATTCTTGACAATTTACATTCAGATTTCTCTAGATTCCCTCTGAAATTGTAATTTGTAAATTTAGTAAATGTCTCATTAGAGCTATACATTATTTGATGACAAAACAAAACTGTTAGAGGAATTGTCTTTTGAAAATATCAGGTAGATGTACATTTCGTACTATGTAAATGAATTGGAAGAGCATGTTGCTGATAAAGAATCCCTTCCAAAATGGGATTAATAACACACTTCTCTTTCAAAAGTGGCACATATAAATGAATATTTCTGAAAAACTGACATAATAGAGAAACCAGATTCGAGGATATTAATAACTCTGTCATTAAAGCAATTTTGATTATTATATTTACAATATGAACTGCAGCCACCGTTGACGTGATGAGAAAACAAAACACTGAAAAATGGCTCACAAAGTTGGCACTATACATGCTATGCAGGCCATGAGGGGGATGTGAGCAAGTGACACTGATTCCATCATATTGCAACAGTGAAGTCATTAACTCCACCATAATAATAATGTTCTTTTAATATGTCTTTCAGGGATGTAATTATAACTAATATTACTAAAGTGCCAGCTGATACCTATTATTCCTTGTACCATGTGCTATGCTACAGACACAATAAAAGAGCTGCTTCATATTATTGCAAGATCTGGATACATACCATTCTCAGCATATCGCTGTTTCTGTTTGTCTGGGAAAGGCACGTGATAAATGAAGAACTGTAGTGAACTTTATCTAGTTCCAGGATCTGAAAAGTGGGAGATCAAGGCTGCACTACAGAGAACATTTGCACTGCTGTAGAATAAAAGAAGTTTTTTTTTTCCCCCCACCATTTTCCACATGTTTTGCAGAGACTGAGATGTTTTAATAAATTTGAAAAAAAAAAAAAAGAAAAGAAAAAGAAGAAAAAAAAACCCCAAAACTATCCAGTCAGCCAACAAATCCAGCTGGGGTTCCTGATCCTCTACTGTTTAAAATGCTCCCAGTCCTACAGAAGGTAATAGCAACTCTTATTTGTGCCAGCTGGGGATCCAGCCCATGAGGCCATAAAGCAAACAGGGTAAAAATCCCATCAAACCAAGTATAATATATATAATTTAGGCAACCTCCAAGGGCTCCTAAACTAATAAAATCTGAATCAAGAGCAAGGACATAATTAGTTCTATTTGTGTCATATTTCATTTTATCAATGATATGACTAATTGGCCCCTTTTCTATCTATATTCCTTTTCTTCAGGCTTGACTCGCTTTTTGCTTGTACACTTGCCAGGTGTTTGATGGCATCGTTGTTCTCTGGAGTTAACCTCTGCAAGAAACAAAACATCTCTAGATTTGCACCAGGGCATGTGAGAATAGAAGGGTGGGTTCATCGTTCGTTGCTGACCTACTCTTACATTCACTGTATCCTTTGGAAAATGAAATATTAAACAGCCAGACTATTTAAAATTTTACTTATTTTTAAGTATGCTAAAGTGAGATTTATTTATTTGGATTTGCCCATATTTTTTTTTAAATGCATGACCACAGTGAAATTGTAATAACTGCTAAATGTACCTGTCTGAAAAGCAGGAAATTTCTTTTCTATGTGAAGATCATATTGCTCCCTTGAATTCATCATGTTCTTCCCCCTACACTACTTTATAGCATGTGCAAAATTCATACTGTATTTGAAAATTTGCCCCACTGCCAGTTTGCATTCCAGTATTGTGGCAATAATGAAGAAATTGTTTATAAATCTATTCAGCATCCCTGTTACAAATTAAAGTAGATTGTTAAATTATTTGGTAGACATTCATTTTGAATGTGAACTACGTAGGATCTTGCTTATTTGATGTCACCTTATATATTTCATTTTAGAAGAAATATAATACCCACTCATGAAACCAGCTTCAAGACTGATTGAAATATGATGTTGCATTATGTAATGTGGACAAAATACAGTTAATTAAAGCTAATGATTAGGATCAAATGAAATATGAACTCATTAAGATCTAAAATGCTACATATACATGGCCTGATTGTAATTTACATGAGCTTATGTAAAATAGCTCCAGGAAAAACAGTTAAGCCACACCTCTAAAATGAGTACAGCTGATAGGATGACTGCTATTGTTGTCTTGAAATGAAGAGAACCAATCAAATCAAGCAAATTTGTAATCAAAAGCAAGCAGAGAAATATGGGTTACTGAAATCAAATTACTCTTGTGTTTTTTTCCCTTAGTGTAGCTACTGTTGGATGTTTCCAGTTCTGTGTCCATGCTCTCAGATAGAGAATATGATTTATAACACAAAATTTTTTAATTTAACTCCAGTGTTATCACATGTATCAGTAAGCATGTAATACAGGCATCTCAAGATTGGAAATGAATACTACAGAGTCCTTTTATAGTTAATACTGGTCTTTCAGTGGAGCTACATACAGAGGGCAGTAGTATCAAACTAAGTACGAATTACCCATTGGAGGTTCCTACCTCACACTAGTGAATATATAGAGGACTCTATATACCAGGAAATTAATGTGGGGTCAGTATCTGTAAAAAAATCCCACATTGTTTAAACAGAAAAAAAAAAAAAGAAGTACGATAAAATATGGGCAATAACATTACAATGGATGATTGGAACTGGAGTTAGAAAACCTAAAATTAATAATTCAGAAACAGTAATTAACTTTTGCAGTAACCTGGCCTTGTTTATTGTGTTCTAATTCTACTGTGACTATTGGACTTGAAATAGGAATGAACTCCAAGCCATTGAAATCCTATATCCCACAAATTCGGTTAAACAGCTTTATAATTGACTGTTGCCAAGTTCTTCCCACTGGGTAATTACAAATCTACCTGTTCTGCACCTCTTTCCAGCCACAAAACCATACTGAAACCAGAGGAGACCTCAACATGCATATTTCTCTGAGGTGGTGACAAATTCTGTTCTTAAAGTTTTTGTTGTCTCTGTTACCTGAACGCTAAATCCCATATATTTTTCACAGATGGTGAAACAGTGCAGAATTACAAACACAGACAGCAGATGTGTAAACATAGTAATAATTACTATGTTTTTACAGTTGAAGATTTCTTGCTTCTGCTTAGTCTCTTTGTGCTGTCCTGGGTACTGTACATAAAGCCTGGGGAATCAGCAGCTCTCTCCAGGTGGACATTCCTGGAACATGGCACGAACCTGGCTTGTTGAGTCCAAACCACCCACCTCGCATCAGCATTTGGATCCAGAGTGTTCCTGGGAGTGGGGCCCAAGTCACTGCTGTTCTCTGCCTACTCTTGGCTGGTATCACCTCACAGCATTAACCATGCCAAGGATAATGTAGACTTGGCTCCAGAAACTGGGAACCACAGAAGACTTCAGCCATACACATTCCATACTCACCTGTTGGGAAAGTGCATGGAAACCCTAGATTTCCAAAGAGGCATTTTCATGAAGTTGTAGCATCATTTTAGGAAAACAATCAAACAATCAAAAAAACCCACAAAAAACAAACAAAACAAAACAACCCAAAAACCAAAAACCAAAACAAAGAGGAAAAATATGAACAAAAAGTGCTTAGTTCTCTAAAATGATTCATGCACAACAACACTAGAGCTAAGCAATGCAGAAACATAATTCAAAGAAATCCATTCTTTTCCATAATCTTTCTAGTTTCACTAGCAAAACCAATTTGGAGGTTGATCTTTCATGAGATTGAGTCAAAACCCACTCTGAAATTCTGTGCTTATAATTTTGGAATATATTATAGCCACGCTCTGCTTTTCTTTGTGAAGACTTCCAGCTTTATGTAAAGAGGTTGACATTAAAAATTATTTTCTGAAATGTCTCAATACTTATTTGCCAGCTTCTTCTACAATTCCAGTTAATTAAAGGTAAATTAAATCCAACCATGTCACCCAATTACATCCACATTGCTCATTTTATTACATGTGTCTAGGTTGACAGCATAAAGAATTGCCTTCAACAGAAGAAAAGCAAATTATTCTCTATTTAAACTGCTGGGACGGCATTTTAATTCTTTAACACTTGATAAGCACTTAGCAGAAGAGGGCAAAATTACCTTAAAGAATCAAACCTTCTGTTTTTCAATTGACTTCAGTAACTTGAAGCTTTTTAATTAAGTACACCAGAACAGTTTATTGCTTTAGCTGGTCCTCTGTACCTTTGAGTCTTCCAAAGTATAAAACCTTTTATGTGGTAATAACATTCCATATAGGTTTTCAAACAGCACAAAGGTATTGGTTTAGCCTATTTATGCTTAGCTCTCTACATCTGCTAAGTAATTGCTTTTTTCTTTAATGAAATATTAGAACACCAGAGCATGTACTTTGCATGTATAGACACTGTGGATAATGCATAATAAAATCATTCATGCTGCAATAATTAAAGCTGTGTCAGCATTTTCATTACAAACTCCATTATTCAAGTGTTTATAATTCAGCCATAAAAAATTTTCTTGGACTCTTTCCACTGTATCTGAAGGCCAAAAAAATACATTCATAAAGAAGTTTACAAGTTTTGTACACTTGTCTTGCAGGTGTAGAACTGAAATCAATTTTGATTTACAAATTAATTTTGACAAGTAGCCACTGGCATTTTTAAACCCAAACAAATCCAAAACACTTGAGCTTATCAGGTTCATAAAACTGTGCTTTCTGTGACATTGTATTAATTGCTGAAAATGGGTGTTTTCATCCCTCATCAAATTTGTGATTGGTCATAAAAATACTGGTAAATGCTACCAGTAAGTAAATTTGTAGCCTACAAGATCTTAAATCTAATAATGTGAAGTGTGATTGACATACTATTTTATGAATGCAAGTATATATACATTTAACTTTTTGTAAAGGTCCTAAATCAAAACCCTCTGTTAGATAAAAGTGTTATGGAAGTCAGTGGGGGTTTTGGCAGAATTTTCCCTCTAGAGACAGCAGTCATCTGTTTTTTTCACAGATCTCATACAGCATGGGCATCAGCTGTCTGCTTTCCCACAATACCCTGTTAATGTGCCTTAAATCTGGTGTAAAGGGAGTCATTGCAGTGATAACAGAGTAGCTCAGTTATCATGTCATTAAATCTTTTTTTTGTGTCTGCTAAAATGGCTGTCAAGTAATGTCACTCGGATGGAGTTTCTTGTAACAGAACAAATGGATGACTGAGGAATCACAACTAATTCAATGAAATAATAAACAGGGCTTTGCTTGGTATATGCCTGCCCACCTCACACATACACTCATCAGCTTGGGGAAATTTGGCCTGTGAAGATATGGAAGCACTGATCCATGGACCATCAAGCTTTGCTGGCATACTGTGTCCTTGCTGAGTTGTAAGGAGCCCTGACAGAGCTGTTCTCTACAGTTCTGGCCATCTGCACAGCCTTCTCAAATCTCTTCTTCATCAAAGAGAAATGTACACCATCTCTATTAAATTAAGGGTGATTTTTTTCCACTAATAAGATAGGAAGTGTGGTTATCTTTCAAGTAGAAAACCCCCTATAACTTCTGTTCTGTTCTGTCCTATACTTGTTATAAATCAAAACCATCACTTTTCAGCTGTGCATTAACCAGTGAAAGATCTGTCAGGGATGAGTCTTGATGATGGAAGCAAACAAAGATAGGCTTTGCTCTACAGAGCAAAAATCTCTGCAAACCATTGCCCTCAGGCTGTAATAACACCCATTCTGCTTATTATTTAGCTTGGAGAGTTGTAAGGCTTTGTGTGGCATCTTTATGTCCCTAAAACATTATTATTGTTTCATTTTACTTTCATTTTGATTCACACAAAATATTGAGAAGGTTGTGTTTCAGCTGCCTAAGTGGTATTTTTAAAGCATGATGCCAAGGATCATGAACTGAATGCCCCATTTTGTGGTAGGGGTTGGACTAGGAAGAATTTTGGGGATGATGCTGGAAGAGTCTGCATAAAACAGAGGTGGTATTGTTGGTGTCTGTAACTTTTGTGTCCTTACAGAGAGCCTTTTGTTTTCTTTGCAATCTTGACTAGCACAGTAGATAAGCCTAGTGATATCCTCATGGAGTCAACTACAAGACTTACTTTGGAACAGGAATGTATTTGGACTTACTAATAAACTAGTTCTTTAGGAATTTTATAAAACAAGATTTAGAAAATCAGGTTCATTTGCCACAGCACTGGGAAGAAATTCTATTTTTTTGTGGGTACAGAAGGCCTATGATTTAAAACCCAATGTTACTAAATCGTGTGTCAGTTCTCCAGGTGGAAGGGTCTATTTGCACTGAGAGAAAACCTACTGAGGTAAAAAACTTTCAGTATAAATCACATTACTTTGTACCATGCATGTTTCTTTCATTTTCTCTAATGTAAATTTTGAGGGTAACACTAATGTTATTATACAGGTATGACCACACATCTGTGACATGCACCATGTGAATTTGCCGTGCTGGTATTTCAAAGACTGGTTTATATTCATGGATCTTTTAAAGTCTAGCACAACCTTCTGGAAATTTAGCAAACACATTTCTGACCTCAACCCTTCATGTGTGCAGTATTGTTGGCCAATTTGTCACAATTTTACAGGGGTTTAATTTCAAAGTTGTCAGAGTAACAGAACTTGTAGTCAGTGTTACTTTAAAACCATTCAAAATACAAATTGAACCCTGCTATCAATTCCAAGGAAGCAAATGAGATAACACCTGAGACAAATTTAATATAGGAAATCCAACATAGTATTTCGAAAAAAACAAGAAAAAAAACCACAAAATAATCCTATTGTTGTCTATTTGAATCTTTTTCTCACTCTTCGATTTAAAGGGAAAAAAAAACATAATGAAAAATAAATTATTTTGATTCATGGTTTCCTTACCCCTGTTCTCTAAGGTTTTACACTAGAGTGTAAGCTACAAAATCAAACTCATACTCATTGTACATGGGATTTGTGCATATCATGGGGTTCATATATCTTTATCACCCTTTAAAGAACAGCAGTAAAAAAAAGCCAAAAGCAACAGAAAGCCTTTCACATTAATCACTTCAAGTGAAATCACAGTTTTAGAACAAGGACAGAGGCATGTTGCTCTTAGATTACACTCCTTTGCTGCTTGTCTTAATAACATTTGCACTCCAATGCATCATAGGAAGAGTAATATGCAGCTTGGCTCTAGAAAAGCATGGTGTTCAATTTTGTCCTGCAGTTTTACTTCCATTGTTCCTGAATATTTGTATGTATTGCCATCAGCAACTAAGCTGATTACCCCTCTTGAAGACCAACCTACTAGTAATTATGAGAAAAAAAATGTGACAAACTGGTACTAGATATTGGAATGATAAATCACAATGACAGCATTATTTCATACAACCACTTTATGTGGACTTCTACAAGTTTTTATAAAAGTATCACAATCAACAAATCAACACCTCTTTACTCTGATACCACTGAATTAAATACGCAAAAGAACAGCTTTAAGGTATTTCAAGACTTTCTGACACAGAGCAGCAAGACACAAAATATATCATTGTCTGAATACACCAGAAATTTTGATTTTATTTATTTATTTTTTACTAGATGAGATGTAGTTTTAAGGTAGACAGCAGTAGGAAATCTTTTATTCTATCCAGATTCCTAAAATATTTCTCTTTAAATCAGACCTACTTGATATTAAACATTACTTTAAAAGAATGTGTCAGATATTCACAAGCAAAACCTAATTATAATTGGGCATAAGTTTTCAAGATCAAAGGCTTAGTTTCCATGGCAGTACCTAAAATGCCCTCTTAAGTAACAGCTCATGCATCAAATTAACATTGATACTTACTTAATTCAAGAAGAATGAAAAACAAATTATGTTCACTTCTACCTAAACTGACAGAAGTAACCAACACTTAGGAAACAAATATTTGTAAATCTGCAGTGTATTGGTGTAAATAAATAGTGATTTTAATGTAAATAGTGCTAGCAATGCTTGCTAAATAGACTTGTAGTACATTGGCTATAGCAGAACAAAGATCTGAACTAGCATAAAATTTATGCTTTATATGAAGAATAATAATACAGATGACAAGAACTTTCTTCAGTGATTGCTTATGGAAAATGTTTTGGATCTGTGGAACATACATGATTTGAGGTTTTCCTGTAACCCTAGCTAATGTCCTGGTAATCTTTTGATGCTCATCAGTAACACATTGTTATGCCTATAAGCAGTTTTTCTACATCTTTTTCAGTTTAAGACTCATTAAATCTTTAGCAGCCGTGAGTAATAGTATCAAAGAAGATAATACAGGATTCACTGTGTCATACAATACCTATAGCTTCCACTACACTAGAAAATATGAGTAAAATTAAAGCCTTCTGTAGAAATGTTAGTTACGGAAAGAAAAAAGGCAATATTTCAGTCTTCAGTGAAGTTTTGTTAGTAAACAATATGATCACATTATGTCTATTAACAAAATACTTTCAAAATGACTACCAAATAATTAACAAATTCTTTATTACTCTAGATTACTGAAGCGTTAGACACTGTGCTTCCATTATAAATCTTAAACAGAACTAACAACTTGCCATTGGGCTCTTGATTGAACATGGAACTAATATAGCTAAAAAGCTCAAATGTCTGTGCCTAAACTATGCCTCCTAGGGTTATATTAATGTATTTAAATAAAAGGCCTAATGAAGACAAACTTAGCTCTGAACATTTGGGTGAATAATGTGTGGATTCAGATCTGGATATTTTTTCAGGTCCCGATCTTTTTTTTTTTTTTTTTTTTTTTTTTTTTTTTTTCCACACACCAAATTAATTTTAAAAGTGGATGGTATAATAATGCCAGTAATTGATGTATTGGGGTAAAGCACACAGCAGTAAGTAGTATCAGAAATAAACATTGTTGCTCAACATATTGCTTCTTGCTCTTTTTTGGCTAACAGTAATGGCAATCAAGTTTATACATAAACCCAGAACTGTGTCACACTCATGAGTTGTAGCTGTCAGAATCAGGCTGTAAAATAAAGAAATTTAATATTTTTCATGTTCAAATTATTTTAGGCACCAAAGCCAACAGAAAAGGTCTTGGAGGATCCAAAGCTCTATTTAAAAGTGGGGAGAATACGTAAGTCACAACATTTGTTGTGAGGATATGTGTATATATATGTATGTATATTAGGAAGATGTTGAAAGAAGAAAAGAAGTAGATTAACTGGTTACACAGCATACACTCAAAACTCACAACCATAATAAACAAATGGGAAGAAAAGGTATCAAATGATGCATATTTAAAATTGCTTGTAAATCTCTACGTTACAGTATCAGGTACTATTTTCTATTGCATTTTTGCTACATAAAAATTTTAAATATGTATCATCTGATACCTTTTCTTACCATTTATTTATTATTGTTGTGAGTTTTGAGTGTATGCAGTCTAACCAACTAATCTACTTCTTTCTTTCACCATCTTTCTAATATATACCTTTTTGATTTCTATCCCTAAATGCCTTACAGAGCAATGAGTTGAGTACCACTTAGAATTTGTTATATTGGACAAAAATCTCAATCAAAAAATTGATCTCAATACTGAAAGAGTACGTGATGTCAATATGATAGGGAGAATGTGACCCATCACTTCGCTTGTATATGATTGTATCTTAACCTCATAGCTATACTGCAATAATATCTAGGTCCATTTTTTACGTGATATATTTATGGATGGATTGTTGCAAAGTTGTGTTCGAGATATGTATGTTATGCCGCTGACATAAGGTAACCAGGAATTTCCCCTGAGTTCACACTTGCACCTTGGAACCGTGAAACAAAAGAACTGATGATTATGGCTTTTAAAGTCTAAAAGCCATTTTCCACTGGATTAAATTTAAGAGAGAGAACATAACTATTTCTGTTTATTAGTTATGCTATTTATTAGTTCTTTGAAAATGACTTTCTATTAATCACAGTCTGACCTTGCCATTAAGGGGCAGTTGTTGGAGCCAGAGAATAACTGTGCTGCTTGAGTGTATGAACCGAACTATTCCAGTGTTCATGCACTAGGGGAGGCACAATGAAATTAGAATCTCTCCCTGTAGGGGGTAGACATTGACCACTGTCTGATGCCAGCAACTACAGGTCTAAATATTTATTCTGAGATGGTTGTTCTACCTTCCTAAACTCCCAACTTCATCCCTTTTAAATTACAATATTTAGAAGTTTACAGTTAACAGATTGGATCTTTTCCAGCAGCAGAATAAGCCTAATGACTATCATGCACAAAAGGTAACTGTAACAGACTAAAGCCATGGCTAATTATAAGGACCGTATATACTTCTCTGTCCAAAAGCAAAGAAAATAACTCTTCTGTAGAAAGGAAGACTACTGCAAGCATTTTATAGGCATATTTGTGCTGACTCATTTGTTCAAATTCCAGTGTTGACAACAGCCACCAACCTGGGTAATAGTTCAGAATAAATTAAGCCTAAATTGAGAATTGTCATCTCATTGGATACTCCAGAAAATAAAATCAAACATGTTTCTAGTATGCATTCTTACAGTGGGTCATCATCAACTTGAGACACTATCAGATACTTTTTATACTGCATGTGTTTATTTCTCAGGCAGAACATTTTGTATATGCAATGGACACATTCTTTCACATTGGCTGACATTCCACCTGAAAGTCCATCACTGCAAGCTTGTTAATGTGTTTCAGGATATACAGTACAGTAGTAAACAGACTCCCAATAGCAAAGTAAAACTCTGGTAGGAGGCTTGAAGAATACGTGTGTGCTAAGATCAAATCTTAACTTCAAGTTCAAGTGCAGTTTAACAGCAAATCCAAAGTTGTAAATGAAAAGTAAAGGCAATTTTAAGCCTCCTTTAAACCAAGCATGAAAGACTGTGAAGTCAAAGCTGAGATTCTATACATCTGGTTCTAATATACCTCTTGCATTTTAGACAAGTGACCTTTTTTGTTTGTTTGTTTCAAGCTTTACTATCACTGTAGTTGATACAGTTTGTTAGTTTATAGTTTGTCAACTTTCTCAGTACATTTCAATCAGTATTTTGGTAAACACAATAATGCAGCCTTCCTTCTTTTTCAGGTTACATTACTTTTATTTTTTTATTGTCTAACATTTCTAACTCTTGCTTCCTCCTTTCTCTCTTCTCCATCCACACCCCCAAAAACATCACAAAAAGAAAGAGGAGCTTTAGAGTATTTTATTTTCCTCATTTAAGGATTTTCATTTATGCATTTTATAATAAAAAAATATTAAACCCTACTTCTGCTCAGCAATCAGATATTGTGCAGACACATAATAAAGAAATGGACCTATGTGTTACTGATATCATTATATAGCTCAGCTTTAGATAAGAAAGCTACTTCAGACCAGATGTAAGGTCTGAACAATCAGGCTGAAGTGACAGGACAAGGGCACGATGTAAAATGAAACAGGAAGAAATACACAGGGGATCTGCATGCAAACATTATTCTGCTTCATTTCTGTACCAGCCTTTAGAGGATTCCCTCAAAAGTAAACACAGTTAATTAATTCCCAAGTAAAATAAGTAAACACAAATTTTCCACTTACTGTGTGCTGTGTTTTGTCCATGTACTGAAGAGAAAAGACAGTTCTGCAGCGCTCACCTAGATCCAGGTTGCTTTCTAAATTAGTCATACATGTAAGCTGAAGGCAGCTCATTGACTTTTTAACTGTTCAAAGAGCACCCCATCTCACTGCTGCTAGACAACCCTTCAGGACACTGTGCTGAACTTCAGCACAAGAGCACAGCATCTATTATGCTTGAGGCTCTACCATTTCACCTACACCTGGGTGGATCTATCAAGCTTCATCTCTATTAGGGCGGTTTGACTATGTGGTTTAAAGAAAAAAAAATAGAAAGAGAGGAGGAGAGAGGGAAGGAGAGAGGGAGAGCGAGAGAAAAAAAGAGCTTGCCGTTGTCACACTTGTTTCCTATTAAAGAGCCTTACGGTGGATTGAGTAATTGTGTACGAAGGTAGTCTGGCTGGCAGATGTGTGCAGCCCCAGTGGAGCACTAGATTCAAGGCAGATGGGTTGTACCAGGGCGCAAACAACACTGGAAAAAGAAAGGCGTGATTAAAACAGCAGGCCATCGTTTTACAGTGCTAGAAGTGGGGATAAGATGAAAGCTCCCAGGAACTAAAGCTCCCCAAAATGGGAACTGTACAGACACAAGAAAATTGTAATAAAACAAACCTGATAAAGCACAGCAGATGATCAAATTGACCAAGTTATGCAATACTGAAACCATCATGGTTATTAATGAGCCCTTCTCCCCTCCTCCTCCTTGCAGGCACTTGTGTTAGAAATACTCAGTTGCAAAGAGCATGATCATGGATTTATTCAAAACAGAATCTAGGGCTACTGTACAGTCTGAGGCATCTTTTGAAATGGATTAGAGTTACTTTGAGGGTTTCACATTGTCTGTCAGGTCTGGTTCAGTTTAAAAGAAAAAGAGAAGCTGAGAGGTGGGAGTGAATCTGCCATTAGCAGTTATATCAGAGAATGGTTGAAGCAGATTTTCAGAGAAGTGAACAAGGAAATCTTATTTCGAACTTCTGTCTGATTTGCATAGAGCCAAAATCAGCCCCAGTATAACCACACCAGTGTACGTCAGGGGTGATTTTTGTCATGTTGCCTCTCCTAGGTTATTGAAAATCATCTACAGTAGATAGTCGGAGAATCTCTGTTATCACAACAACAGTTTGTAATATTACAGGTTAAACTCCTATGCAGACAGGAGACAAGGGCAACTTGAATAGTACTGAGATGATCTCAAGTGCAGAGCTTCCATGTGTGAGCTTCTGTGTGCACTGGCTGTCTACTTTGAGTTTTAAGTACAACTTGAATAGTGTTTACCCATCTTTTGCTGGACTTCTACTCGGAGTCTGATACAATTCCCTAAGTGAATCTACTACATTTTTTTCCATTAACAGTGAAAGACACCACAGAGCAGATGCCTGCATCTGAGCTGGTCACCCTGGGACACATTTATGGCCAGTGGTGAGAAACAGGCACTGCTAGTGGGTGCTACTCAGAACCTGTGTAGGCATCTAACAAAGCTGAAATGAATCACACCCTATTCCTATTGAACATCATGGCATTTCAGATTTACCTAAGGTAAATCCCTGTCCCCTGCATGATCCTCAAACAGTTTAAATTAGCATTGATCAATATAGTTATGATGGTTTATAAGAACTGAGATTATGGTCATGCAAAACAATACTACTACAATATTCTAGGATACCATTGTAGGATACTATAGTACTTATTTATTGTGTATAGGGAATGCTGGTCCTTAATATCTACCAGCTGTTTTATCAGGACCTTTAGACAAGAAAGGTTTATATACAAAATCCTGTGGATATTTTCCATGTAAGCTCTTGTTATTAATTTTTCAATAAGGCCCATTCATATTGAGGTAAATTGAACAGAAAAGGAAACATAAAAAATGGGCAAATATTTTTCTTTTCAGAACAAAGTTAATTTTTTTCTAAGTCCTAGAATTGTTTTAGCACAATGGGAGATTTACAGATATGTATTTTTCATTGCTACCCCAGTTTAAGGAGATACATTTTTGACATGCTCTTCTTTCTTAATGAAGTTTCTTAGCCAAACAAAAGAAATGAAGCAAGAGTTAGGGATTAATGAGCATTATAGTTCACATGCAGAAATTGCCTGTACCTAAAGTTAGAAAACTAGTTTCAAAGTCTTCTAGTTGAAGAAGTAAAGTTCATAAAAAATCTTAAATTGTGAGTAAATTGAGAATGTCTCAGACCTTGCAACACTGAACTGTTGTCCTTTTCATGCCTAATTTCTGTGGATCCTTGGAAAGAGAGGGGTTAATCTTCAATCTAGAAGCATTTTTGTTAGACTGCCTTGTACAAAATGCACTTCCAATTTTCAAAGACTACCAAATGGATTCTAACACAAAACCCTACTGTCCAGCTAATAACAACAGTCTTGCTGGAATCAGATGCTTTCAATGCCTGCACTTGCCATGAAATAAGAAAGAATTTTATGGCTCAGGTTTAGCATGGGAGAGCTATGCTGTTTAACCTGGTAGCTGAGATATTCACCTGAGGCAACAGAGATGGAAAATGTCTTTTCTTCTATTTACCAGAGATTGTTTAATCAAAGACAGTTTAATGAAAACTACACAGATGATCTTTGACAGGAGGCAGAGCTGGATTTGATGCCTTCAGAAAGAAAAAAGAACCAGACCAAGGATTGGGTATTTATATTTGAAAAGAGAGTTTCAACAGAAATATTTTAGAGTGAAAGGCAGCTCTGTTACCGGGATCATTTCTACGCTTCCCCTGCCTTCTCTTACCACCTGAAATGAAGCCAGTAGACATATACCTTCAGGGAAAGCATCTAAATAAAAGAAGTTACATAATCTGACAGTCCAAGAAGATACCTCAAATACACAGAAGGAGGCATTCAGCAATGACCTCTTCTTCTGTTTCCTATGGCATCTCACTCAGCACACTGGGTGCTGGGTGCTGAGGTTTACGTTTTCAGTTTCTTGGGTGCAGTGGAAAGTGTTCAGGGTGTGAACACAAAAGATCAAAGGGAAATATAGTTGCCCAAAGGCTCTTCAATAGTTAGTGAAGTCAAATGGGTCTACAAGTGGTAACAGTTTGTGGACAGCAGACAGAGGAGAACAATACTTTTTATCTCTAATAATGCCTCTGCTCTCAGCTTCACATCCAAAATCATACAGTTTTCATTTTCTGTGTTAATTTTTAACCAAGATGACTGAGCTGTGTACAATACAGGTAAAAACTAGCTGGGTCTGTGACTTCTATGTGCTTCTCATCCAACCATTGGGAGTCTTTCTCCATATTTATGCGGAAACTATATTTATGCAGAAACTACTGCAGCTATTATTGAGGAACTGCCATGAGGCTCTGGCTTGTCCTTTACACTTTAAAATAAGAATTTTCCTGGGAAAAATGCCTTTTTCTATGTGATTCCTGGCATGTAGTTTTATCTGGCTGCTGAGTATAGAGCCTTCCAGAATGGTGGGGCTGATTCCTGTCCCATTTGCACTTCTACAGCTCACTGTATTGAGGATAAGTCGCTTCCCGACACCTTCAAAAGTGTTGGGATGGCTCTGTTGTCTATGAAACTGTTACATGACCACCCACTATTAAACAGATGTTCCCTGGCTCAAAATATAAATAGAGTCTGGAGCGTGAAGCTGGCTGTGATTTATTTAGGTAACTGTGACCTTGTATGGAAATATTCTCACTTTTTTGTTTTTGGCAGAAATCCCTTTGATTTACCCTTTTTGATTTTTTTCTGGGCTAGAAAAGGGCTTTTCTTTCATATATAATTATACTGAGATTTACCTGAGTTACAAGATGTAAGAAATGCTTTCTTTAGGAAAATATAGGTAGATTTTTTTAAAAAAATAATTACATAAACAAACAAACTAAAACACAAAGAAAAAGAACAGAATACTTTTAGAAACATGATCCATACCCTTCCTTTACAGAAATATTTAAGGTGATTTACATGCATCTCATTAAACAAAATGATTCAAGTGTTTTGTTAAAAAAAAAATATTCGGTCAATATTTCCCATAGGATGATTTCTATCTGCCCCATTGAACTACTGGTATTGCAGTGGGGACTGATGCTCTGGCTGCAGACAAGTGGAAGAGCTGTGGCTGTAATAGAAAGGCAGAAGGAGACAAGGTGATAACTGGAAGAGGCTCAGTGAGTTGTCTCACTGCAAATCAGGGAGCTCACCTGGAGCAATTGTCAGCCTAAGGATTTGCTTGACATCTTCTTTCTGGTAAGAGAATCCTGGTCTTTTTATTGGAGATTGGTAGAAAAGCTCACAGAAGCTAAACAGACCATAGGGGGATGTTGCAAACATTCTAGGCTTGGTGATTGCTCCCTGAAACCAGTTGTGGAGATGCCTACAAGACACATCTCTCTGCTACATCTGTGGAAGTTAACTCCATGAGTGTGTCAGATTAAGCTCCATCTAGTAGTACCAGAATTTCAGGTTACACAATGAATGTGCACACTTACATCCAGCAAATCTATGTGGTTTTATCAGAAGCAATGAATTTGTAGGGAGAAGAATGCGGAAAATGGGATGTTGGGGAGCACATTACAACATTGCCAGAACTACTATTCCCACTCACTGTCTACTCTCAAGATGCCTATGATGTAATAGCCTGTCTTTGAGGATCTCATACAGCCCACACACTACTACAAAATAAGTGTCTCTGACATGGGCCAGGAGATTTAAACTGCCCTCAAACTGTTTTCTGAGCCTGGTTGAGTTGTATGAGCTAGAAGTAACTGGAGGGGGAAGGACAGTGCCCTTGACTGCCCCTTGCTGCTGTAGGAAGAGTTCAGGGCTGGGGCTGGTCCTTGGGGACAGTAGTTTCACCTGATAATTACTTCAGTTTCCCAAGATAATGTTTTAGAGGGTCTCTCCCCAGATAAAATCTGTTCCTTCAACTCATTTTATGCAAGCTTATGTTTTTTTAAATGAGGAAGTGCTTTTTATTCTGAACACCCAGACAGGACAATTTATTTTCCCAGGTTTCTGGATGACGGACTGAAATGGTGTCTTCTAAGAATTTCAGCAACAATCAAACCCAGCCACTCTCTATTGCAAGACTGTCCCTGGGGGAAAAAACAAAACAAAACAAAAATTCGCAATTTTTTAGTTAGATAAAAAATGTATGAGAAATTAATTGCACTATAACTCAAGGTTCTTTTTATTGTTATAAAATATGAATATTCACTAACACTGCATCATGCATAGCAGGGATCATATAGCCCTGACTCAAGTGTGGCAGGAGGTGGTGGAGGGGAGATGAGGCACAGGCATCATGTAACGTCACTGCATGATCTGGGAACATGCCCACACTTGCAAGTGATAATTGGGATTGTCACCTCTAAAAACAGTTACTTCAGACATGGATGAACTTCAAATGTAGAGATCACTGGGGTCAGGGGTCTAGGACATGCTAGAAGTAAACCAGATGGTTTAAATGGTCTGTGAGTGAATAGAGCAAAACTAACCAGTTGGTGTAAATTTGGGTTTGAAACTAGCCAGATGAGTTGGGAATTACTAAGTGTGCTGTGGGGTGAGCAGAGGAGGGAGGAGGGAAGGTAATTAAAGCCTTCTTGCCCTGTTAGGACAACAGTTTGCATATGATAAGTAACAGACCAGCTTCTGTGGCTGTGATTTTGCCCAAATCTTGGTCAATCTGATCATTTGGCAGTGCTAAAACCAAGATGTGCCATTGCTATCATGCTCCTGAGCTGGATGGGAGGAAGGAACTGTGGGCTGGAGGCAGCGGGGCTTCCCTTTTGGCAGTGGTGAACTGTGAATTGGCTCACAGTATCTCACAAAACCTCAACGTAAGTTTTAGTAATTTCTTTCAGTCATTTCTTACTGCTGCAAAAGACCTATTAAGTTGTTCAGAGCTTTCACTAATATTGGGTGAATATTACCCAAAACAGGGGCTTAATATTATTCCATTAGAAGCTGTTTTTATCAGCTTGACAACCACAGCAGTTGCAGAATTGGGTCCATTTCTTTAGAAATGGATTTAAACACTAAATGAAGAATACATTTGTGAATTAAACTTCTTGAATTAAACACACATTCACAGTGTAATAAAATTGCAGTATGCTTACAGATTACAGGACTTGCAAAAATGTCCTTGTACATTTCTGTGCCCCAATGAAACAACTGATTTTGTTTTGTAGAGAATTTATGGGTGCACACTGATATTTTTTTCAGCTATTTTAAAGAGAGAAGGAAAGAATGTTAACAGGGAGAACATGTTCATAAGTTTTTACTACTGTCTCCTAGTGGAGGTGCTTAGGGAATTACATCATGGTGAGTAGTTCCAGCAAAAGCATAGACATGTCTTTTGGATTGTTTTTTCAGCAATTACCTGCGGTTACTAGAAGGTAATAAATATTTCTGTAGTGACTTATTACTGTGCTTCTTAGCAGTGCTGATAAAATTGGGTTGCTGTGCTCTTGCCACAAACCTGTTGCATCAAGAAACCCAAAGCACAGATTTAAGAGTGAAAAGTATACAAAGTAGGTTAGTATGTTTTAGGATTCATGTATCTAATCCTCCCCCTTCTTTTCTTTCGTAGCCCCCATTAAACATACATTTTTTTTTTCTGTGAAAGTGGATGAAATCCAGACTAACAGGTTGACTCTAGCCTGCACAGAAGAAAAAGCTCAGTCCAAACTTACACATATCACACTCTTACCTCAACTGCAAAGTTGTAGAAAGGCTCTAAGTAATTTTGCAGGTGGAATGATCTTCAGAGTACCCCTGCAGCCTTGCTCCTGTATTTTTCTGATATGATTTCTGAAATGGAAAAGCAGTGGAAGCTGGTGATTTTGGGGGTGATCTTGGCTATATGGCTTTATTTTTCTCCTCCTTAGTCTCACAGTCTGTCAAAAGACGGTGATACTGCTCTCCAGGAAGGTTGTTTGAAATTTATGGATGGCAAATGAAGAAGCAGCACTTGTTTTTATTATATTACTAGGAGGGATTTCCAGAGCCTTAGTTAAATGCCATAAAATGCCTACTTAAGTAGGGTTTTATATATCTTTGAATACTAATCAACTTCTCTGTAATATCTTAAAGGACAGAAAGCTGCAAAGAGAGGGAGAAATTCATGACCACTTTCTCACTATTTTAAATTAGCATAGCTCTACTGAACTGTACCAGGCTCTGTGAGCTAAGAACTGGGATTTCCTCAGTTTTACTACATATAGAAATTCTCTATCTCTTTGAAGATCTGCTTCTTTGATGTCATCAGGGGAAAAAACTTTTGGTCCTTTAAGTGATGATATCAGTATTTTTGTAAATAAAAATCTTAATGTATAATTTTTCCTTCACCCTACTTTACACATTTTGCATATATGAAGCTACTGACATTTATGAAACAAGAAACTTTGATTCTGACTTTTTTGGCCTATTTATGTGTAACTCTTAAAGAAGACAAATCTAAAGCAAATCTTGAGGCCTTTTTTTCACAGGAAGTTTCATGTAGAAGTGGAAGCTGTTTCTCATTGTTCAACTTCTCATTCTACAATAATTTCACATTTCAGAGTGGCATGTTACATGTGTCATTTTATTTATGTC
Organism: Chloroceryle amazona; assembly: GCA_027560015.1. NCBI lineage: Eukaryota > Metazoa > Chordata > Aves > Coraciiformes > Cerylidae > Chloroceryle > Chloroceryle amazona. The sequence goes on from JANHFX010028856.1 coordinate 75,786, forward strand.
ATGGAACCCTACAAGGCAAATGCAACCTATTTAGTAAGTCCAGATTTTTCTATGGCCACAACTTAAAAGCACAGGAAGCTCAGTTTCTTTAACATAACATTTTCCTCTTTCTCTTCATTCATAATTTAGTGGTCTGTTACTGCTTCGGTTCCCATAGAGGTTTCTCATTTTGACCCTTTCTACTTGAAGTTTCTACCAAATTATTCTAGTTTTCTCCTGATTGACTCTCCTTCAACATCATCACACTCTAGCCTCCACATTTTAACTTTTCCCTGGTTGTGGTAGTGAAGAAAACATATACTTTCCTGTTTAGAGTTGCCAAATCTTATTTTGGAACCAAAAAGGAACACTTGAGGTTTGGAGCTTACTGCAAATTCAACTTGATCTCCAAGAGGTATTGGTGGTTTGACTGAATGGGCTCATATGTATCTCATCTTTTCTCAGATCTCATCACAGTTTCCTGTCCTGCATCCCTGCATTGCTCTTTGGCTTACTTGTCTGAGTAATCTCTGGGATATGCTCTTTTAAAAGGCATTGTTATCGCTGTATGACATAATTTGGGATTTTTATGAAAGTTCTATTTCCTAATCATTTAGTCACCCCTTCTTCCCTTCCTTATGTACCAAACATTTTATTTCTATTTTATGCTCCCATTTTTTTCTTGTTCCTACTCAGTTTTTAGCTCTTACACGTAAAACTTTAACTTCTTACTGATATCTTCCTCTGGCTTCTGAACTATTTTCTCACACAACATTTTGTCTTGAATCTGCATAGTCAGACTTATAGCACAAACCTCTGTCTTTGGAGCCAAAAAGACTCCTTTTGATTATAAGCTATTATCTGGCTTGAAATAGTGGACAGTCCTCAACATACTCTCATACAGAGACAGAATATACAGAGAAGCAATGTGATTGGATGTGTGGGCCTGGAGGAGCAAGAAGAAACAAGATTCCTCTGCACCAAGAAACATGGTGCAGACACAGCATTTGTCAATGCTTTGCTCTTGGCCCTGGCTCTAAAGACATTCACGTAACTTCTTACTTCAACCTACATCTTACTGAATATCTCAATTTTGCCACAAGGTGTTTGTGACCTAGAGTGGATTATGCTTTTTCTACTAAAATGAAGAATGTGCATCCTGAATAGCACTTTCAATTTCCGTTAAATATACTTCTAGGTACACATTTACATTTACAGAGTGGGGTTTAAACATGTTATTACAGTAACAGAAAGACACGCTAGACAGAATCAAGGCTTCATTTTATTAGACACTAGAAGTAGTCCTTTCCTGAAGATTTCATCATCAGTAGTTGTCAAGACTGTTGACAGAATGTTTTGAAGGTGCAGTAAGATTATGAAAAAATAATATTTCCAGGAGATTAAGATAGCATAAAATCTCAAGTGATCAATACAGCTTTCCATATGTGGATACATGTATGTACAAGATGTCTTAAAGTCTTCAGAAATGAACACACAGTACATGAAGTACCTCCAATATATTATTTTTGTTGAGAAAAATCACTGAAGACTATTGCCAAAGGTCACAAAATTCTTACCGTTAAGCTCTATTCCTAACCCTTATGAAGATGACAATTTGTTGCAAGCTAGAGTGTGTGTATTCTATCTTGAGTTCATAAAACCTTGTATTTCTGCAGGCCTTGTCCGCTTTAGTGCAAGATTCATTGAGACTACATTAATGAAATACTAGAATCACATAAAGAGATCAAGGCTAAACTCACGTGAAGAAAAGCATATACAGGGGTAGCGTAAGAGCTGAATTGACTTATATGAATTACTTTCAATAAACACATAAGGAGTCAGGCACAAATACCTGAAATAGGAGAAGGTAAAAAGAATTTTTCATATCCAGTGTCTAATTATTAGTATGAGCAACACTGAAGCTTTCAGCATGCCATGTAGAAGAATTAAAATAATGACTAGATTTGAAAATTAGTGCTAGGATGACTAATTTTTTTTAAGATCTATGTAATTTTTGTTTAGTTTCTTTTTACAGACTTCCTTCCAGTCTGCTCCACAGTACACAGTGCCTCAGGAATAACAGGTTCTCCTGTGCTTAGCAGAGCTATTGTACTGTTACAGAGATGTTACAAAATTTATTCTTGATTCAGGTTTTGAGGATTAGAACCTCAGTTGAAGGGGTAAGCAACATAAGAAGGTTGTTCTCATATTTTTCTTAGGCGTCTACCTTGACTGAATGGGGGAATTAAAAAAAGCATCTTTTTATTTGGTGCATTCAAAACTTTTGATATGTTCATTTATTTTTCTTAGACTAATGAACTGGTACAATGAATTTAGTTAAACTTGAATGTAGTCAGAATAATACTTTAATTAGTGACAGGGGTTTTTTTTCTGAAAAAAGTTGCATCTTTTTTCTTACCTTTTTTCTTTTTTCCCTTTTCTTTTTTTTTATTCTTTTTTTTTCCCTTTTCCTTGTTTCCTTTTTCTTTTTTACTTTTTTTTAACCTTTTTCTGTTTTTGTTTTTGTTTTTTTTTAATATTTTTTAAATGAAAAATTAAAGCTGTGTCTAAATGATAAAAAAATAGTTGCCAAAATTCGGAACATTTATGAGGGAAATAAGGCTGGTTCACACAAAATTAAAATAATCGTATTTTTCAGAATATTTTTATTTTCCTATCTACAGCTTTTTCACACATATTCTACTGTTAAGCCATTACACTGAATGGTTCTTCATTCCACAATTAGTCTGACTAATTTCAAGTTTTAGGTTTCAGATTAGTATGTCTTTTCCATACAAACAGAGATTTACTTACATTTACCTTTCATTATTTTTGATCATCTTTTTTGTTTATTCCTGTGCTTTTCTTGATTTATTTGACACCTTCTTTGCAGTGGAAGATGGGATATTCCAAGCTCAAGAACAGCAGAGATTTAACAAATCTCAGGTTCCTCTCTATTCTTTCCTGAAAGTTAGTTATATTCTATTTGCTTTTTCAATTGTTTCTAGGAAAAATTCAAAAGACTTTGCTATTTTATTTTTTTTTTCTGAATGACATAACAGCTAATTTAGACTCCCCTGTGGCAATACATATATAGCCAAGAGGGTTATATCCCCATTAATTCACATTTCTAAACACAGAATTTGATCATATAGAGTTTTAATCATTATGTCTAGTCATGCAGTTGGTTACATCTTCTCATACAGTCTAGTGCTGATTTTGGCTGGGACAAAGATAATTTTCTATGCAAGCGGACAACCCACTCTTCTCATCCCTTCCTCTCTTAGTACCCAACCAAAGCAGTACATCCATGACAAACAGGACTCACCAGAAATGTTTATCCATACTTCTTTCTTTGATAGATCTTCACATCAGGAACTTAGTTTCCAGATGGGAGATAGTTTTCTGGGAGATGTATTACACCTATCTTTCCTAGAAATATTACCAGTACCTACATGTTTCATGAATACTGCTAATTCCTACATAAGGATGATTCCAGGCAAATATGAAAACAGCAGCAAGAAAATAGTAAGCTAATTATACCTTGTACATTCAAATAGAGCCTTTCTTAAACGCTAACTTTGGCTGATTTAGTCTCATCTCCTAAATATAAGCAAGTTGTTCAAATTTCCTCTACAGAGAGAAGCAAAGTGATGGCCATTAAAGTGATACTCCTCATGCATCCAGAAAATATATTTTAAAAGAGGGTTAAAAATCCTGTGAGAAAGTGAGGAGAAAAGTCTTTTTAGACTGGCCAGTGTCAGAATTCAACATATTTCTGTCCTTCCTTCACTGTTCCTCCCCTACCCACCCAGAGCACTGCATCCATGTTACTTCTGCCATCTCTAAACCTAATTTAGGCAAAATTCACCCTGAAAATAAATTTGAAAGTTCCTATCTCTGAACTACCCAGACATAGCTCTCTAGCTCAAACAGCTTCAGGTCAGTTGCTCTCCTGTTTGCATTATAAATGCATCTACATTCTCATCTTGCAAACAGAGTGTGAAAATGCCCAAAATGTGAAACCACCCCAATGATTGTGCATCACCACCAACACAGTTAGCATTCTGTTTGAAAGGATCTGTCTTATAGTTTAATGGAGCCAAAATGTTCAAGTAGATAAAATTAAACATTACATTCACTCATCTCAGAGTATCTTGTGCTTTTTTCCCTTTTTTTTCTGCTCCCTCAGAAGCTCTTATGCACATATTACAGTGTCCAAACAAATTGGAACCTCCTGCTTCAGCTAGTGTCTTGGCAAATTTCTCTCTTCCTGGAGCTCATTCAGGATTTTCCTGGCTTTGTCTGTAAGAGAATGGCATTCAGACAAACCTCCACCTCCCAAGCTAGCCCTCTGACATATTTTCAAAAGCAAAGGCAACATTTAGGAAACTATGACTATGCATAAATATGTAAAGCAAAGTCCTGCACCTTTTTCCAATAGTATTGATTTAAGTCTTAATGTACTCAGTAGAAAGATCCTCACAGATATCAGGGACTTTACATTAGACTTATTGGCATCTCTTTCAGAATGCAGATCCAGGAATGTGTAGATAATTCTAAAATAATGCCATGATTCTCACTGTATATTAATGTAGTTTGTATTCTCTTTTTTAAAAAATGGAAAAGAAAGAGAAAGAATCATTTCATGATGATTTACTCTGAAGCTGGATGAGACCCAAGAATTACAAAATGGAAGACAGAGAAATGTGTTACGATGAGCAATGGAGTCGCTCTGATCAGTATTACAGATATCTCCCCTGATTGCTTAAGATAAGTCTTGATAAAAACAAGGCTACTTCTCCTCAGCTCTGATGTGGTTTTAGATGGAAGTTAAAGAACCCAGCTGTTTTTTTTTGTTGTTTGTTTGTTTTTCTTCTGTTTGTTTGTTTTTTTTTTTGTGTGTGTGTGTTTTTTTGTTTTGGTTTGTTTTTTTGTTTGTTTGTGGGTTTTTTTTTGGTTTTGTTTGGTTTGTTTGTTTTTGGTTTTGTTTTTGGTTTTTTGGTAAAAAGAAAGGAAAACCAGGACAACTGATCCTCCCCAAGATAACCCAGAACAAAATTATTCTTTCCATACAAATAGGATTTGGTTTCCAAAGTTGCGGTTTGATCTATTTCTCTTTTTTTACCATGGCTGTATCAAGTTTACCCACCAAGATGTAACATTAGTGGAACTAAACATTGTTCTTTAAAAGCCTGTAGGACATGCTAGGTATAAATGTCAGTCAGTCATATAAAAACTTCTTTGACAATCTTATTCTGCTTAGCCAGATTTCCCCAAGTAGCATTATATATAGTATATCTTAGCCTTACAGATGATATTGTTGAAGACAGTTGCCTGATGCATTTCCTTTTGAAAATAAAATCCATATATTTGCAAATTTTCTAAGTGAGATATTATGGAACATTTTGTGAAAATAAAATAAGGAGAGAAAGAGAGACAGACAGGTTGATGTAATTGCAAACCTAAGAATTAATCAGTTTTACCTGTGATATTGATGTAAATCTAGAGCAACTGGAGATTACTTGACCACAGAAACACCCAAATGACAATTCAGAAGAAAACCTTGATGAACTCCTAATTGAATCAACACGTACAGAAAACTAATATAAATATTTTGTTTCAAAATTTACTGATTTCATTAGTGGCTTACCTCATCTGCTTTTTACTTATTGCTAAAGGTCACAATTAGAAACATATTTGGTTTTGTTGTTTTTTTTTTGCTACTGCTTATATCCCTGTTCATATTATGAAGCTGAGACAAGGGTGCTTTAGATTTTTAAGAAATTTTCTCTCAGTCCACATGGTGTGAATTATTAAGAAGCTTAACATTTTTTTTTTTCTACAAACTCATAACTGGAAAGTTGGGTCCAACCTACCACTAAAGTCATTAAAACGCTATATATAGCTGTCATATACAGTCCTTGTGCATACTTTCTGTATATCTAAATTTTCAGTGTAAGTCCTGATGTTTTACAGGTTGACTTATCAAAAGGACAGTAAAAGATGAATGTAAAGTGAGAAATGATTTAAAACTGGAAAGTAATTGTATGCGGGAGAGTTTATTTTATAGCAAGAGTGGAGAGCATCTGCATCCAGATTTTCATTTCTGTTTTGATTCCAGTTATTGACTGAAGATCCTTTCTGTTCCATATTCATATTGCTGTATTTCATAGTGCAATGAGTCAAAATAAAAAGACACACTTTAGAGTTGTGCTAATAATCTGTAAATATAAAAACAGATAGGAAATGGAAGATAATTCTGAAGCTTACCAGCCAAAGAGATCCCACCAACATCAGTCTTTGTAGTGTAAAATCCAGGCAAATAGAACTTACATGCCTTTTATACACATGCAAACCATAGGACCTGTGTCTATTTCTCCCCATGTGTCATGACGGAAATCCCTTTTATGACATGTAATTGAAAATAATGAGGTTAAATGAAATACAGTAGCCTTAATAATGAAGAGGGCTAGGAACTCCTGGAGGTTTTAAGTCTCTCAATGCAGAGCAAATACCTGAATTAGTGTTTTAGAAATTAGAAGTTTTCAAACAGCTTTTTAAATGAAATCACATAAGTACACTGTAAGTGTAGTTCATCTTTCAGCTGTTTTGTTAATGATTTATGTTTCTCTGGAAGTTTCATAAATATTCAGTTTTAGAAACTATTAATACATCTCATCAAAACATTTTTAAGCCAGTATGATGTATAGTATAACAGTATGGCCATATGCAGCTTAATTCATTCCTGAACATATTTTTGTGTGTGATTTTAATAATAAAAATTTTGCTTCAGACAAAATTAAAGTATCATTACTATTATTAACCTTCCCAAATTGTTTTCTATCATTACTTCCTCTACTGTAGAATTTCAAACATCTTTGCTATGGTAATGTCAAATAGATGGCATCAAACATATGGAGATAAAAAATAATTCTTGTAAGAATAAAGTACATTAATATTGGCAGAATCAGTACCTAAGAAGTAATATTCCTGTTAATCCTTGAGGACCATTTTTTAAGAACTTTTATAGAAAAGAAGAAATGGTGGTAAGGGCCCCCCCTTCCTTTTTGGATTTTACCTATTTCATATAAGATTCAAACAGCTACAAATATTCTGCAAGCCAAATTAAGCACAACGTGATACCTCTGCAAATAAAGCTATCTTTTAACAAGCTCCAGGGTGGTCAATGCAAATGATTCAGCACCAACTGCTATCACTAACAGTCCAAAAAAGGAAAACACTACTCCTTCATTCTGAGGGGATAAAAAAAGGCTGAAAAATTTAAGAAGTGAGTTTTACAGATGAAGAAATTAAATACAAGTTTCATATGACAGAGGCATATCTAAATATCTATTTCTGTCTATATTTCATAATGCTACTGAAATACAAGTGATGTCCAACACACATTTGGGAGACAGGACACTACTTAAGGCCTAACACTAAGCTCTGCTTTAACGGTCCATCAGTGTAAATAATGCAGAAACAATTGGCTTGGGGGATTTTCTGTGGGACTTAGGGAGAAGTGGAGAACACATTCTAACCAATCTTCTCATTTTCCCACTAAGTCGTCACTTCAACTGCTCAACTACCTAAAAATGAACCTGTCTCTTAAGAAGAGATGGATTTCATTTAATTCTTTATCATTCTGCAAATAAGACGGCAGTATTTACAACAGAGGGTACAATTTACTTCAGCCTTTCTGCTACATCTAACTGCTCCCATGATTTCTAAACCACTTTCCAGTTTTACACACTACGATTCCAACAAGTACAAAACAGAAAAACTTCCCCTTCAGTGGGGAGAAGGGAAAACTACAATCAAAACACTTTTCAACACACCAGCTGAACAAAACATTGGAGATAAATACAAAGAAGCACCATAAATTACAAATTTTTATGCACTCTTGCTCCCAAGACAGCAAAATAATGGGAGAACCAGCTGAGATACCAACACAGATGTGACCTAAGAAGCCTCGGGCACAGACAGCTAAGTAACTTCTGCAACTTTCAAGGCAACACAAGTTCCCAGCCAACGGCTTCTCTTTCCCAGCATAATAAGATGTAACACTAACGCAGTTTACAGTATGATGCCATCTTTTAGCTGGAAGGCATAAGAGATCTGAATTTAACAATGTGTTAAATTGGAGTGTAGCACCTGTGTCTTACTATCAGCCTGCTTAATTTCCCTGGGGCCGGACACGTCCCTGTCACCTGCAGACTGGCAACACTTGGCTGCCTTACTCTTCCCAGGCACAGTTACCTGGGTGCAAGCTCCCAAACCCAACCGCATATCCTGGGCACTGTGATAGTGGCGGGGAGGGGAAGCACGCTTTGAATGCTATTAAATGCTTGAGAGAAAAACAGTTAGTCCCTGAAAGATAATATTTAACATCACTTACAAGCACCTCTCACTTTATCTCCTCACACTAGTCTACACTGCTATAAGAAAGGTGGGCGTACATTATAATTCAGGTAACTGCTTCAAGTGACCACACGGCAAACAGAAGCAGCAACATCTGCTAGAAAAGGACACAAGGGATGCTTATTGTTCCTACAAAATGCTTTAGAACAACCCTCTCTGCTCCAGCATCGACTCAAAACAAACACCTGCATTCTCTCATGTATCCTACTGACAAACATGGGCAATATGACATGTAACGAAAGGGGATAAAGCCTTTCTTCCCAAAAAATAAAATCAGACAGACAATTTTACCAGAGGAAAAAAAATGAGGTTGAAGCTCTCACTAATGGCTTTGTGTCTGATTTCCATCGCTAAAAGCTTCCTGCACTTAAGTTATGCATTTGGAAGGAAGAAATTATGAAGCATAAGTATGTTACACATTGTCACACATGTTAACTTCTGCCTCTTCTGTAAAGATAATTTGTACGTTGCAGTTTTTTGCATTTTGAAATTTCATCACCTTTTGAAGCAGCACGAAAGGAGATATGTTGGTGAAAACATCTCATTTTCTAGGTTGACCTTGTGTTCGCTGCTTCTCTACACAAATAAATGGCAAAATACCAAACCAGTTCTTCTGTCCCACTTCTTTTTCCTCTCTGACCTCCAAGTACCCCTAAATACTCTGACTGCTTGGAAAAATCTACTGTATTCCCACCCCCTCAAACCATTCCACTGTAAAACAGTTAATCTTGAAAATACAATGCTGTCACCTTCCTTTTGCAGGTTTCTGCCATTGCTGTCACTATGGAAACAATCAGAACATCAAATATGTCAGTAAGCATGATTTATAAAATATGAAAGTGCCAAAGGTAAAGACTCTACATAAAAAACAATCAAGACAAAATTAGCTTGTTAGCATGGAAACCCTGGCTTTAAAGGATTTTCAAGTCCATATGAATTTCTAGGGCAATGCTGCAGTGAGATATGGCCAAGGAGAGAGCTGCCAGAGCAGCATCATACATGAAGTCGCACAGTGAAAGGCTGCAACTGTCTGCCAGGATCAAGTGTTGTAATCATCCCTTTTCCATCCATTTAAAACACAAAAAACCTGATAGTAAAGTCAGTATATACCCAAAACATCACACCAATATAGAAATATTATTTTTTTCTTTGAGCTAAATAAATTAGTGAAGGCCCTTGCAGCTTGCATTGCCTGTATCTCAGTAGCACATGCAGTTATCTTTCCCCTCTGATCATCATAGTCATTCACATCTGCATCAGAAGCAAAGCCAAAGCCAATTATTCTTAGCTTCTCAACTGAACAAAGATTTAAAGCAATTCTTAGAGAAACATCAACTATAGAGCTTGGTTGGACAAGTATTCTGTTGTGTTGTGGCTTCAGCAGTGCAAAAGCAGAGTGCTTATTATCCCTGTAAGACAGTGTTCATCCAAGCCCTAGTATGTGCAAAAGAAGCAGTTTTCCCTCACTCTGAAAGCTCAACACATACTTCACTTTGACATGTTGACTCAACCACGCCACAGTAGGGCCTCCAGGGAACAAACATGGCTTTTTGAGACAACTCCCAGCCCACCACACACATTCTCTCTGTGCTTTTTTAGAAGCTCATTTCAGGGAATGTTTTGCCCTTCATCATCCCATTATTCTCTCTCTCTCCCCTCACGACACTAATCTATCTACCTCCTCTGTCTTGCTGCTTTCCCTCACCTGTACTGCCTTAGAAAGTAAGCCACTAGTCTACCTCAAATTTCTGTCACTGAAGTCACAATACAGACGGCAAAAGCATGAGGGACCTCTTCTTATGCCCAGATAGAACATTTCAGCTTAAGAAAAAAGAGCAAGGAAACAGAGCCAGAGAGTACTAGGTGAAGAGAGGAACAGAGATATAGCTGCAAAGCACTTCTAAAGCCTCTTGGAGCAAAATAATAAATGTACACTTTTCTTAATAATTACATGGCAAATGGTAAACTCCAGGTGCCATTTCAAGTAGGGGAAACAGCTTGTCAGCTAGTCAAGTGATGGACAGGTGACCCTCGAGACTGATTGCTGCCTTTAGGACTAGGCTGAAGACACATCCGCTGCCTCCAATGCTACATGCACAGAGAGCAAATTCCCTTCCACCCAGATTCTCCCAAGTGGCTCAGCAGAAGACACAGTCTACAGTATCCTTGACTAAAAAAACTTTTTTGACTGAATACCTCAATCACAGTTGGAAATTTGCCAGATTATTCACTTATTTTGCCACAGGACCAGCCACTCCAACAGCAGTTCAGGAGATACTCCCTTCCTCACTTGAAACACACAATTTTAATCCCCGATTTTCAAAACATAAGATTGCCTGCTTTGTCCGAGTTTCCCCTCTCTTAGACAGACAGGAGCTGCAAGGAGAAAACGACTGAAGGATTTGGAATCCTGCACTATCAACAGGGTAAGGAAGGACAAAATAAGTTTTAAATTATGGAACTGAGAGAAAAGGTAAAACAGAGGACAAGCTAAGCTGAATTAGTACATCTTCTGTGGGAGCTACCCTTCCACAAAAAGCACTTCCAGAAACAGAGAGTGAATTTTGACTCATCGTTTCCCTGGTAGTTAATGATTATATTAGTTCACAGTATCAGGAAACTGTATGACAGTAAAGATGACAACTCAGAGCTGGAGTTTATCTTGCTCAAACATTGGACAAATTGAAATAAGCCAGACCACCCCTTCTCAAAAGTTTCAAGAAATCCTAAATTGAAACATTAATGGAAGTAATCAGCCTCTAGAAATTGACTCACACATTGTATGGTATGAAGTTATACCCTCCTCTATTTTTTTTTTTTTTTTCCTCCTTTCCTCCAGTCATGCACCCCCTGACTCATGGATTCCCCTTTAGATCTCAGAATTAATAACCGTGACCATGAGTTACACAAATTTGGGCATAATAAAAAGTACCTCCTGTCAGTAGTTTGTTTCCTTCTGCTCAGCTCTTCTGAGTAACTCTTTGTTGTTGCATAGATAAAGAAATATAAAAGGGGGGGAGGCATTAAATTACCTGTGCTAAAGTATTCACTACTTCCAAAATCTATTCAAAACCAGTTCCAAATTTTTAAACTTGGAATCAAATTTATATGCTAGTGTGCTATTTCTTATTTGTGTATGTTCCTCTGTACTTCCATCTTTCTGTTGTTTCCTTTCCTGCCCTGTAAAGGTAATATGAAACACTGCACTTAGAAGTCCAGAGAGCAATATGTATCTATACAGTATTTTCAGTATTACCATCTACTGTGCATTTCAAGAAACTACAGTGCAATTCTGAGAGCATAGTTAGGTTACTGTGATCAATTTGATGCCAGCTGTAATATGATCTCTAGTAAAGACTGCTCTTAGGACTCTGAATGACCACCAAAGTCAACGCCAGAACACTGAGCTGAGAAAATCTAAGTGATAAACATTACACACTTTTGCATTTACGATATGACTTCTCCTGGATCAATTCTGCTAGAGATCAACAGGGCAAATAATTAGTAAAACTCCTTGATATACAGAGTGGGAGCTTTTTTCCTTTGGGCATTTGGTAAGGAAGCTAAATAGCAAACAGCAAACTCAAGTCAATTTTTTACTGAATAAGAAGTCCACACTATAATTTAAGGTACTTCAGCTTAGTACATGCTGATTTCCTAACTTAAAAAAAGTTATTTTCACCTTTGCTCAGTGCACGCATGGAAACAAGTCTTCAGCAGTTAGCATGGTGAAACTCTTGCACCCTCCACATGCCTTCAGAAAACAAAGTGCAAGGTAGAAGAGCTGTTTCAAGTGAAAACATTTTCTTGTGATGTATCAAAAATGAAAATTGATTTTACCAGACACTGAAATGAGTACTTTGGATCAATAGAGAAAAGGTCCCCAAAAGGGTCATCATGTCATTATAAATATCATCCCCTATAGCCCTGAGATTGATTACTTTCAACCCCATTACTTGGATAGAACTTCCAATGATCCTCTTAGCAGAAAGATCTTAGAAAAAACAGAATACTTCTCCAAATTATGGAAGGAAGACCTGGCCAACTCTGGACAAAGTTAATCTTATTGGCTATCTCAGCAGAAATAGTACAGGAAAGGATAAGTCCCTGAAGCCTGATGCATCATGTACATAAGTAGTCAGAAATACTGTTTCCTTAGGTGGACTAGAAGTATAATCACTGTTAATTACCTGACACAGTACTTGTGCATTTAACCAAACATAAAGTCCCTTAAGTTGGCCAACAGGCATTAAAGGCTGAAGAAATCAAGCATATCTGGACCTTTATAAAATAAATTATTGATATCAGAGAACTGAGAACCTTCATGAGCAGCTTCAGTAGTATATCAATGTGGCAAACCAGTACTACTGTGGAGAGGAGGAGTTTCACTACCTGTGATTATACTGAAGTCGTCAGAAAATTTTTATGGCTCAATTATCAGAGGTCACACAAAGGAAGAAAATATAGAATCAAGAGAGAAGAAAGTAATCCTGTTTAATGGAAAAATGTACCTGAAGTCTGAAACACACACACACATTTAATCTGTCCAGACTGCTTCTGCTTAGTATATCCAGAAAATAAAATTGTGTCCATTACCTCTTCTCTGCTTATCTGATCAGTGAACCAAGTATCATCTTCTTACTCTCGGTGTTTGGAGTTTTGTTCTAATAGATTAATGACAATGGAAGCGTCGCAACACGTGCCAATTTCTTTGCCTTTCATGTATCTTCAAAAAGTGCTCTGAACTAGAAGATACTTTTCATATACATAGGGAAGGTTCACAAGTATAAATCACAGACAGAAGGGAGGGAACAAGGCACTGTATGCAGTATAATCGAGCCACAAATGTGAGCGAGTCAGTACCAGCTACACCTGCAGCAGATTGAACTTGGTCCTGATACTCTGACACACTAAACCAGAACACCAACAAGGCAAATAAGCTTCAGAAGATTTATTTATTTTGGCAAATGATGGTGATTCTCAGTCACATAACAGATGTCTTCAAAGAAAATAAGTGAAATCCAAAGCATCCTACTGATTCTGTGCTTGTTTGGAAGCCAGTAATTAACACTGCCTATGTCCAAACACAGCTCGGTCGGAGCCCAGCAGGCTCTCCAGTGGAATGACACACTAACAGAACAACCACCAGGATCAACAGGTCTCCATTCTACATGGTATATCCCAGCTATTTCAGTATCCCTTTACATGATTCTAAGTGGCAAACACAACCTATTTGGTAAAAATGAAGAAGTAGCAAAAAAAGATAAGAATTTTTTTTTTTCTCTAAAAGTACATTTATTCTATGAATTCATTGCACTCGAGCCATTTGTGTCACTTTTCTTTGACATAATCACCCTGCTGAAAGAACAGAACTTCTAAATCCAAATGAAGTGTGCTATCCATGTGGAGAAAGAACAAGATGGCAATTGTGTGACATATATTTATCTCATTTTTAAAGCAGTTCTGGAAACTGAAGATGTTCAGCAGTAAGAAGCATAAGTTCAGCATAAGAAGCTAGAACAAAATAACACCTGAAAACACGACTGTTGGCAAGGAGCTATGCCCAGGAAGGACTAAAGAAGGACAGCACTTTTCAGCAGTTTTTCAGACCCAACACGTATTCATACATTCTACTTAGTGGAATCTCTCCTGCTCTTCCTAGTTCATGGGAAATTTCATCTCTGCCAGACAATTCAAGGGAAACTGAACTGCTAATTCCATTAACTTCAGCTCCGAGACAGCAACTCGGCTACTGTGAGTCACTGACAGCTGGGAACAATCCTGCCAGCTTGAGAGACACCAAATTCAAAGCAATATCCACCCTTGTATAATCTAGTCACAAAAGCCAGAGCATCTGAAAAAAATCACAAGGATGCTACTGCTTACTGGAGAGAGAGAGAGATGTCAGTCTGCTTGAAAATAAAACTCTCTCAGCAAATAGGGCCTGTTTCAGGCAGTTGCTGATAACACAGCCTCATGTGCTCAGAGCTCCTCAGAAGAAGAGCACTTCATGTTCAAATCCACCGTTTCTAACACAGAACTCTGAAACTTTGCCCTGCACCCAAATTTCTGGTTTGAGTGAAGATCTGAAAAGGGGGATTAGAAGGTTTTTCCTGCAGTAAGCTTTTGTACTACTAACCATCAATTCTCTGGATATGGAAAATGAAGAGTAGCATGCAGATATGTTAGGCAGGGACTCACAAGATCCTTCTACAGATTCCATGTGTATGAAAGGCATTCAAGCCTTCCTCCATCATGAACTGGAGCACAAAGAAACAGATAACCACAGAACATCAGGGATAAGCAAGCAGTTTCTTTTAGTAACTAAAATTACATTGCTAAATTCAGTAATATTCCAAATGAAGAAGTATTTTGTATCACCGGTCTCATTAGGCTGTCTGATTAACAAATCTGACTTCAGCATTATCTACTGCTTTTTGTTAGCCACATGAAGTTAATGCACGTCTACAGCTTAGCCAATTACACGGATATGACAGAAGGCATACAGTAAATCATTTGAAAGGGTGAGAAAAAAGCCAAGAGGAAAGAAGCAACTTGATTCAGATCCCTAGAACTCCATCTTTTACAAAAGTATCGTATTTGGAAATTCTTTTGAAGGATTTATTTTGGGGTTTTGTTCGTTTCTTTTTGAGGAATCCATGCCTTCTAGAGGACAACTGCAAAAACACAAGTATCCTCAGTAATTGCTCTAATATTTTTTTAGCAAATAAGCTTTGCTTGCTTTTAAGGCCTTGGCTACAACAATGGGTTTTAGAGAAAAAAAAAAACAAACAAGAAAATTCCATGTCCAACTCAGAGTCCAACTCAGTGCAAGTCTCACATGATTTAGCTGCTAATGGTAAAAAGACCAAAGATGCTTAGCCTCAAGAGTACCATGGTAATTGTTCAATTAAACCTTATTGGAAATGATTATTCTCTACAACCCCCCAGGTACAGAGAATTATTCTTTATGACTATTTAATAAAATTACAACCTCATAACTGTAACTTCTTCCAGGACAGATCCTTACATCTACCTGTCACCTCTTGCTATTAAGCTTGCTCCTTGCTTGCTTGCAAATCCTTCTGCATATTGTACTCCTCGTGATTGCTCCTCACTACTTCCTGACAAAAGAATAAAGCCCAAAACAACTGGAAACTAATTCAATTCATAGTGTGCCAACTGTCAGTCAGGGACACACTTCTGATGTACAGAGCTAGTTTTTGAGCTGTATGCAACAGAATGCTTATTTTAGCAGCCTTCTGTTACGAGATTTTAAGTGTCCTTAGTCAGAAAGGTTTCTCTCATAGATGTCACAGAGCAAGAGAATCGCAGAACAAGATCTTGCTCTACCAGGCATATTTAAAGACAGGAAAAGAATCCTGCTTTGCCTGTCATGATTTCAAAGATACACTCTGAAATTTAGTAGACATCTTTGAAATGACAGAAGTCCAAAAATAACCCAAAAGCCAACCAAACAGAAACACACCAAAAAAACCCAAACAAACAGATTTTTAAAAAGGAAATAGAAACAAACAAAACCTTTTCAACACCAAATTCCACGAAATATTCCTGTGAGGTCAGAAGCACAACTGTGATATAATACCAGCATGTTAATATGGGCTTCTGACATTAATAGACAAATCTCCTGTGACAAGGCAGAGAGATCAGACCAGTAGCAAAGTGTACCATGAAAACACTGATTTTTAAAACACATGGATTCAAAAGAACAATCCAAATTGCAATTACAGAACAGAAACTTTTCCAGCCTCTTTCTTTTCCTTTTAACAATTGCCCGTATCTCTTAAGAAGTGTTTAACAGTTTCTTACAAGACAAGGCAATACGAAAACCATGATTAATTACCTGAAAATGATGATTTTAAATATCTATAATAAGCACATTTAATATAATAAAGTGATATCTCTATTAAAAACTTTAAGAGGAAAAATTAAGCAAGCAATAACAGTAACTGACAAAACTTAAAGCTATTTATCTCAGTATGCTCAAGTTTTATCAGGTATAGAAGTCCAGCTTTCTAATGGAATATACAATATTTGCTTTTAATCTTTAACATTCAAAGATATTTTTCTTCATGAAGTCAAGATATTTACTTGTATATAAAAAGCCTTTTAAGCTTATAGTTGGAAGTTTCTAGAATGTTTTACCCATGACTCTCTTTGGTTCCTAAAATATGAAGCTAATCACTCTAATGCAGAGTGGTTTTATAGGTAGAGGTAGGTAACACTGGTGTTCTTAAATACAGAACATGCATAAGGAAAATTGTCTTCAGAAGACCAATGCACACATAACATCTTCCAGCATAAAGATGTTACAGCATACAGATGCTGCTGAAGAACAATCTTCAAACCTTATGCATGACATCCCCATTTCTGATGGTTAAGGTAGTCTTATGGTCAACAGACCAAGAGAGCCTTTACAGTATCACATATTTACTTTCATCTATTCTTCCTTAAAGTATTCTATTTATTAATATTCTCCTATAACGTTTTGGTTTTGTGCAGATAAAACACAAGCATTATTTCTCAGCTCTAGATGTTTTTAAAGGTTCCCTTCAGTGCTAATCCTCTGTTGTTGTACTCTATTCAGTGCCACTTGGGAACACTTGTAAACCTACACCCTTCCCCCACCTTCCCACTGCACCCTTCCATGCCTGGCGCACTCGGCATTTCACTGACCGAAGGGAAAGGTCTTGAGAAATTCCTGAAAAGTACTCACAGCAAAGCAACACCAGTAAACTTATCGCTCATCTTGTAAGTAGCCTTCTCGATTTGATAAAAGCCTTTTTTTCTTTCACTTAATACTCAGGTACTTCAGATACTTTCAGAAGACAGATGATGTGACAGACATTATATTTGATGGACAACTCATACAATTACGTAGGAAATAAGTAGTCAAGCATTCCTCTCAGCCATCCCTCCCCATGCTGGTCACAGGATAGGCACTGTATTTTTATTACTGTTTATTTTCAGGGTGTCAAGAGATTTCTCTAGCTCCAAATTCAGATCTGTTCAAAAGATGAACAATGCCTAGCTTTCAGCTTCTCTGGTCTGCAGCACTGCAGAATGCCACACAATTCACACTAAACCAGAATTTAACAGTGCTTTGATGGCTGATGCTCACAATTTTATGAGCTGGTAGATTAGATTTCCTCCACTGAAAACCTAGATACAGTTTAAGGTGACAGGTTTGGTGAGTCTAAATTTATCACTTCCTCTGAATGTAAATCTGCATCAAAGAGGATGGAAGTTAAATACTCACCAGCAGCAACTTCACACAGATGGAAAGCTGACAATGCCTGGCTCACAAGTACACCCTCCGGCTAAGGGAAAAAAATAGAAAAGTAAAATAGGTCTGGATTAGAGATACACGGGAAATAAAGATCAAAGGGTACTTTATTTTATACAGGTATGAAGATCATTGCACACAGGCTGAGCAAGCACTTTTATTCTAAACACAAATTACTCAACAAGATAATGCACACACTGTTGTGCCTCCTTAAAAACACAGCAAGTGAAAGTGAAGGAAGACAGTATTTCTTAATCACTGAAACTGATCATAATTTATATAAAAAGCAGGAAGGGGAAGAATATGCCAAGAACCTCCCGGCTTGTTTTAAGAACTGACAATTGAACAGTCAGTGAGCTGCAACTTCCATGATCGTAGGCATCATGGCACTGAGAACCTGGCTTTGAATTTCACACAAAGACCTTTCTTCACAACGAAAGAGTTAAAAGACCTCAGATGAAGTCCTCCATACTGGAACTCAGACAGCAACCTAAATCCTTGCATAGAGTCCATGTAGAGACCATGTAGAGAAATGCAATGTAGCATCATAAATTCACTTTCTCTTAGTGCTGTTTGAAAACTAAGGTTTACATTTCTTGCTTAACAAATGTAAGCCCCCAAACTGGTAAACTTTTCAAATTCTTTAAATAATCTCTTCAAATTAATCCCAGGAGTCAGCCAGCAAATGCCAAGCATAGCCACATTCTTCCTCTCACAAGCCAGCAACTCAGGCAGTGGCTCCATGTGACTCATCATTGTCTCCCTTTACCAGAGCAGAGCCTAGCAGGCACCTGACATCTGTCCAGACAAGAAACCATGAAAAGCTGTAGTGGACCTGAACACCTTTTTGCTATTTACCCTGTCACAAAAGGCAAATGGAGCATCTTAGGGCTGCTTTCCATCCTCACAGATGCACTAAACTGACTTTTTAGCTGCAATTTAAGATGCACTCTGTTTTATTAAGGAAAAATTCTCTGCTGCCTTCTGCTACACTGAAAAGCTTTTGCTCCTGTTCTTACTGTCCCATCAATTGCAGGTTAGATGCACATAACACAAATAGTAACTCACAGTCTGGGAGCATCCTCACCATCACTCAGGTGCAAACAAGAACAAAAGAGTACAACCAGACCTCTCTATCTGGTATTAGTTGCTCCCAGTTGTTTGAAGCTACAGCTTTTAAGCAGAATGTAGCAAAACAATGTCCTTGAAAGTCATTCCCAAAGCTTATTCACCTTTCTTCTCCTCTTAGATCTTTGTACATTGTTTGCCCCACTGTTCCTTTTTAAAACATTTTTCTCAAGAAAGACAGCATCTACGATTGGCATGCGATTATGTAGATTTGAATCAGCAGGAAGCATTAGGGACGCAAAATTAAAGAGTTACGAGACTCTGCCAACTTGCCTTAATACCTCAAAAGTAAACATAAATTAAATGGGTAAGAGAGACTTACTAAATTATTCAATCTATTTTCATCAGAAAACTGACTCTTTGATGTTAGATTATTTCCTGCATCTTTATACCAGTCTTATATATTTGTTCTTACATATTTGTTCTTCCAAACTTTCCTTTGGGCAGACTATTCCATACTTTAATATATTTTCATAATCTCATTCCCTTGTTTCTAGTTATGCCATTTCTCACCTTACTCAATTAATTAGTTTCTATCTTTCAAGTAACTGCCTCTCAAATATTTGTAGACTCTTATCACATCTCACAGATACACTTCTGGTTATCACATAGCCACGGTAGGCATGTTTGCTTGCGGGTCCCTTGGTCTGTACTCATTTGTCATTTGTCCCTCAAGTCTCTCCAGTTGGTATACATCTGTCTAGAAACAAGATGGGCCTGCACACTTGGCAAATTAGCTCTCACAGCTGTTTACAAAGGACCTTCTCTTTAATTTGTATAACCCAAAATCATATTAATTTGGGTTTTGCTGCCATGATGCATTTACAAACCAATTTATCTACTCACCCCAAAGGTTTCTTATTCTTGGAAAAACACTAGTGCCTTTCTTGCCTTTTTCACTCTTCTCCTGACGCACACATAAACACATTTCATATTAAACCTTTTTTGACTGCATTCTCTCCAGTGCCTCCCCAAAAATGGGAAATACCTAATTTTGATACTCTCATTGTTCCTAGTATCTCTATTTCATCTCTACTAGTGTTTTCATCTACATCATCTTTACCTCCAACATTCATCATCATAGAAGTTTAAAAAAAGAAGCAGTCTTTAATAATGTTGTTAAAAATATACACTTCTTGGTAAGATACAATGAGAGAAGGTTTCCATGTGGCTAAACACAGTGTTGTTCAACAATACTGCATTTACATTTCTGAGACTTTCTGTGAGAATTTCCTACTGTCAGCCTAAATTACTTAATGCAAAAGGTAAAGACCAAAACAGACAACCCAACATATCTTAAGCCAGGTATCGTACACAGTTAAGCCAACAGCACTGTCAGCTCCCTTTCCCACACATTAACCAGCCACACGTTGTTTCTGTTGTGCCGCCACTGCCTTGTGTTGTCATACGCTGTGGTGAGGCAGGTATTTTTCAGTTTTAGATTTAGTGCACTGTGAATCTGCACAAACATTTGTAATGGCACCAGGCACCCAATTATGCACCAAGAACAAGAGGAATGTGTGAGAACTTACATCACTGAAAAATGTCCGTGGTATACTGGTTCTGCATCCCATTTGTAAGCACCACATAGTAAAGTAAACCTGAAATCCTGTAAACTGGGAAGCCTGCAAAAACCCACAGACTTCTCAAAAACAGAGGGAAGGAGAATCCTTCTGAGCATGTGAACACTGCAGATTTCTGCATAGTTGAGAGGACAACATGAATTGAGCACAAGGTAGATCTGTTAAGAAGCAGAATTCTTTCAAGGATTAGAAAAAAACCCGATGGAGTAAAAGAATACAAGAACACATTGTTTATTGGAACTGTCTCAAAAGATTTTGTCAAGTCCTTCACAAAGGGCTGCTCAAGTCACTATGCAGGCGAGAAGAACAAAGTACTGTCACAAGCAGGAAACTGGCAGAAAGAAACAAAACTAGCATCGTTGATCAGTTTTGAGCATGCAAGAAGGGTAACTGTGGAGCTCCCAAAGATTAGCATCTCTTTTCTTTCAGGTTGTTATTAAATAGTTGCAAAAGAAAGTAAAAACTGAAATAAAGTTCCAGCTGAACACAGCTTTCAGTAAGGTTGGTTGAATATACAGAATAACATGGATTAGTTAGGAAATTCTAAGAGAAGGAGGAGTTGGGAAGTTTGGGGCCACAGCAACAAAGAAAATGAGAAAGAAATAAAAACTAGAGAGGGGCATCTTTAATTACAAGCTGTGAATTACCTACAGTTACTCTGTAAGAATTTATGTTGTGTGTCAGTGAAAACGGACATTTGATCAGCACAGTAAAAAAGAAAACATATAGAAAAAATTATATTGACATTATCTATATTAACATTCTTTAACAGAATCTTCCTTAAACACATGAAAGGTGAAGACAGTGTTAAGTCTACCTTTCCTAAAATTGTTTTTAGCAAAAAGAAAAATCCTTCAGAAAATGCAATGACAACTATGGGGCAAAGCATATGCTTAAAACTGAAGGGAAACTATACAGAAATTATTTTGGTACTCTAGAAATCACAGACAACAGTCTTGGAAGAAAATTCTTTCAGGCAGGATCAGCAATAATCTAAGGCATTCCTGACACATTTGCCTGTTAACTCTGCTAACACCTCCCAGGACAGAGCTCCAGAAGGTCCCTAGGCAATCTAGTCTACTGCTTAACTGCTCGCACTGTTGGAAAGGTTTTTTCCTAAGTCTACTCTAACTCTGCAACTTAAGCCCTTTTCATCTGGTCTTAGCCTGTGTGAACACAGAGGACAAACTGTTCTTTTTCTCTTCACAGCACACTTTGTACGTTTTTTAGCTTCTCCAGCCTGAACAATCCTGAATGTTTCATTCTTTCCTTGTAGGTCACATTTCCACTGCTACTGCTTTCTCCTGAGCTACTTCCACTTGGTCGTCACCTTTCCTCAAGTATGGTGTGCAAAAGCAGCTGCAGCAGCCTATCATTCCAGTACACAGTAGAAAGAAAGACTACATGTCTCAGATGCCGGGCTCCCTCATATATATTATTTACATTGTTGACTCATGCACAAGGCATGATCCACTGCAACTCCTGCTGCTTTTCCACAAGCCTCCTACTTAGCTTGCCTTCACTGTTCAGTATTTCTGCTGTTGATAAATCTTGCCTAAAGATGTTTACCTTAAGCAACAGCAAAACATACAGTAAAGTTATTCAAAGTGGAAGGGAGGAATTATGGGAGAATCAGCCAGGTATACCCATGTAATCCATTATCAGAGCAATATTTTAGTAAAAGCTAGCAATAAATACAAAAATAGAAACATCTTCAGTTTCTATAAACACAAAGCCATTTATACACTTTGGGGGTTTTTAACCTTGTTGGCTTTCAGTGAGATGCGTGTGCTTAAATCTCTTAAGCGTTTCTGAAATTCTCACTCATAATTACATAACTGTCCATTATGGAGATTTTATCACTTCCTCTGTAACAACTGATCGCCAGTGCTACTGGAAACAGAACACTGTATTACAGTTATCATTTCTCTGACTAGATAAGGCACTCTCATCTGCCATTTTTTTCATTTCTTGTAAGTGCATTTTATGATGCATAGTAAGCCAAAAAAGGAGACTGGGTTTTACAATAAAATGAATCATGATATCAAAGAAATGAATCATAATACCAAATAAATAAAGTCATTAAATGATAGCCAGAAATTTTTCTTTTATTTATATATTTCTGCATGGACATATGAGTTCTGAAAGCTACCATATGGTGTTTATGCCAAGACCTAAAAAGTCACCTACAGTTCAAAACAGGAAGCTGTATTTTGTGACCTAATTGTTGAGAAAGCATTAGATAGTTTCAACTATACTCTCATTGTTACTCACATTACAGCACACACTGCAGGGCTTCAGCCAAAGTCAGGCTGCTATATATATTATGTACCTATCCAAACACACACACAACCACACAACTGTATCTGTATATAGAATCAGATTTCTGTATGCCTAACAGAAGACAGTCTCTGTCCCAGATAACTTTTTCAAAGAAGCAGGGATAGCACACAACTATAACAACTCAGAGTATTTCAGTAATACTGAAAGTATTACTCTGATCTGACAAAAACAGAACTGAGGCAGCAGTGAACTACCAAAGTTCCACGTGAAAAGCAGAGCAAAGGACCTATGTCATATTTTCTAATCCCAGTTAGAGCATATTTACCACAAAACAATCCTCCTGCACTCCTTTCCCTAATTGTCAAACAACACAGATGTAAGATGCCTGCACCTAATACTCATTCACAGTAATACAGTGGCTAAACAACACATAACAATTTTCCACGAGAAAGCAAGAAATACTTTCATTCTTTACCATCCTGAGTTTAGGAAGACAGTATCACTGTTTTCATTCCTCCTCCTCTCTGCCAGTTCATACCAAAGGCCTACACACGCAGGTTTAACTGAACAATTTATTTCACAACTGAAGCAAATTAAGAGCTCAGTCCACCTCTACCTGTTGGTTGTTTGGTCATGAGAACTAAAAAATTGCTTTCGTTATTTCACCATTAAAACAAAAGTATCATAAAGTGCTACTAGAACAGCTGGAAAGAGAAAAATCACAGCTTAAGTTAAAGTACAGCGCTTCTGTTCTAAGTGCAAACAGACCTTAAGAAAGAGAGGATTAACTGAAGAAACATTACCAAACCTGTCACAGAGATTTTCATCTACACTTGAAAAGGGCGTGCAAAAAGAGGTAAGAGCGGCATCAGAAGTGAGCATATATTTGCACAAAGAAAATCAGAAGCCCTGCATGAAATGATGGAAAAGAGAACAGCTGAACCAGAAACTAGGTTAGAAACGGACATCTCCCCAGAGCCTTAACAAATCCATTACAAGACCCTAGGGAGATGTTAAAAAACAAGGGGCTTTTGTAGCAATGTTTAATATTCCTTTATGTGTCACAGTGCATATATTTACCAAGAAGAGTAAAGCCACACACTGAAACTAAAAATACAACTGCATACTAAAAGAAGTTACGATGACAAGCATTTTATCAAAGACACATAAAAGGTAAGGTACAAATGATATGAGAAAAACTGATATGGGTTTACTTCAAAGAAGAGGGAAGAAACCACAGAAAGAGCTGTGAGAAAATACCACAGAGGTTATACTTGCAGTTCAGTGAAATGCCTAATGCAGCATTACAGCAAAGCACAATCTGCAACAAGCAAGCAAAAGAGCTAAATACCAACGTGTATGGTGAGCAGGTTGGAAAACCATCTAACTGGATACTTTTATAACCTATTTTATCCATTTTATATCAACGATAGCTTTCTGATCACTTCATGTTTGTATCCAGGCAACAGAACCAACTGTGCATGTAAGAGATCAGGATACTATTAATATATCTTTTAAGCTGGGGCAGATGACATTACTTTATGGAGACAGTGAAGAAACCCAGGCCTCAATCAACAACCAAATCATCCCACTCACACTCCAGATTATATGATCCTCTGCAATACAGCAGCAAACTACTCCCATTGCACAAATTATCACGTGATAAGCACCAATTCCACTTCTATCATGTGGTACAATTACTTTAAGCCAGAGGACTGAAAAATATCAGTAAAAGCTTGCAGGAAATGGGTAATTGGGACAATTCATGAACTCCTCAACTTGCTTTCCAGCATGTGGGCAGAGTTCTGAGAAAACAGGACGGACCATGAGCCAGATTAACTTTTCTGCTGCCTATTTTGCCTATCCCATTCTGCTGGATCCTATTTCCTGTCCAAATTTCTCAACTTTGAGTTCTTGCTCTCACCCTGTATCTCTCACACACAGCTTTCTATCTAGCAACATCAGAATGATTTACAGGAAAAAAAAGGCAGTGTCCTCCCAGTGAAGATGAGGTAATGTATGTGAACAGTTAAAAGGCAATGGGATTTTCTGGCTCGTGACAGAAAGAGTAGTATGCTGACCTCAGCTAAATACAGAATCCATCCCCTCTATCCAGGAGAAATGCCTGTACGCTATTAATATCACAAGATGAAGCTCAGCTGTATAAATAAAACTTCTCATTTCAGTTAAGTCTTCATCATCTCTCTGGCATCCACCACCTTCTCCTCTTCACAATGAAACTCTCAGGAGGGCTTTCAATGTAGGTTTCTCAAAGCAAGCCTGTTGCTCAAGTACACTGCACAGGAATGCAAGTCTGGTTTTATTATCTCTTCTTGGCAAGTTAACATTTACGAACAATTAGAATGGAAATGCGAAAAAAAATAATCAAACAATGTACTTCTGAAAGAAATGTTCAATTTAAGTATTTGCAAGTCAGCATGGTTTAAAATGGAAACCTATTGGCTGGAAGTCAAGGGGACCTGCATGCTCTTTCAAGAGACTCACTGACATACTGGATGACCTCAAGCACATCAGTTGATCTTTCTCACATTAAAAAAAAAAAATCTCCTTACATGACCTTTCTAGGTAACTCACTTTGAGTATTAAAAAATAAATACCCTGTAAATCCTGCTATTACTATTACTGTTGTTACTATGGGGGCTGGAACTGTCATCAGCAAACGGGCAGGACATAAGATAATTTTCTTCAAATATTTATTATGCGACAACATAGCCATCTGTTTAACACTCACTATATTTAGTTTCTGTCTTAAAAAAAACAGGGAAAGAACATACCAGCTTCTGCCTCTCATTTCCACACATCCTTTCCAGCCACACATGCACTAATACATGGCCAATATCCTTTCAACTGTAGCACAGGAGTAACTGCAGAAAAGCAGAGAAAAAATCAGCTTGGAAGAAAACCGTTCCACCTCCAAATTTATTCTACACAATACCAGAAATCCCTAGTTTTACCAATATTAAATAAATTTTAATTTCAGTGTTGAGGAGAAAGAACAGGATATGAAGGAAAATGGTGGGATGAGAAGATACAGATGGCAATAAAGCACTGGGCACAATGACCATACGCTAAAAGAGAACAGATACAAGAATATTACATATCTATATAGAAAAAGTAACTTTTCAATAGCATTAATATCTCTCCAGTACATTATAAAATAAACCACCATTTTTAAGTAACAGCTGTTACACAAAGGTGCCCTTGGCATCTAAATATATTGAATTCAGAGACTTTTATGAACAGGCTTCTCTCTCTTCTCTCTATTTGCACTGTGTTCTTCAATCAGCCTGTATGCAAAAAACTTTATCTTACATGTCTCACATCATATCACTGGGACTTTCAGATAATACAAGTCAAGGAGGTAGCAAAAAATCTGAACTAATTAACACACACTGAGTGAATTTGCTAATGAGGAAAAAGAAACAAAAAATAAAAAGACAAACAAAACAGAAGGCACTGGCTAAAATGCACTCATCTCTTTTCACTCTTCCCTAATCTGCTTCTGCTGTTCCAATCCTGAGATTGTGCACTGCTCCCAGCACACCTCAGCCCCTGGCAGCAGCATCCCTTACCATGTCACTCCCAGTCCCCTGATGCAATTCCAACATACAGAGCGCAGTCCTAACCGGGAATAAGTCCTGATTTTCTACACCTAACTATAAACTGCGATACCCCATCAGGTCAGTTGTGCCTCTCTCTGAGGCCAGCATCTGACACAGCAATAAAAAAGGGTGTGAAGCTCAGGCTAAAGGAACTCCAGTGCATGTGTAAAAAATAAGCCAAACACATAAATGAAAAAGATGCCCAAAGTTATGCTGCTCGGATTGTTTTAAACAGCTTCTTTTTAGATATTCTATTGCTGACAAGTCTTTGTCTGTTTTCACACAATCAAAAATTAACATGTTATAATAGTGATTCACTAATATCATTACTTTATTAGCATTTGATGGTTGATTGGATACTGAGCAGTAACTCCCTAATATCGTGTCAGTATTTTGTCCATCAACTACATACGTTTATTGATGTGTCTTTTTGCTCATGAACTGTAGATTTCAAATACATGAAGCAAAAGAATTTAAAAAAACCTGGGACTAACAGAACTGATAAGGATCTAAATATTACCTTTCTGTACATACACAAAAAAGGACATGTAATTAATTAGGAGAAGTAATGACTGTTTTGAAAATACTTCTGTCTTGGTGACCACGAGCCACCATCTCATTTTCTCTCATTCTAACTTGTGACATTGTGTGCTTATCGAGAAGTAATCTGGCCAGAAAAGGTGCAGACAGTCCTCCGGAGGCCCAGCTGTGCCCTGATACCTCCAGGAAGCACCAATGCTACAAACAACAAACTGAATCAGTGCTGCTCTGTACCAGCATGGCCTGGCACTTCAGGTGTGGCCGAGTACCACTGGATTAATATATGGATTCTTCATGTGCAAATGACAAAGCAACATCAACAGGCTGCCAGAGCACCTCTTGAACCACCCATATCCGACCTGTATCAGCAGCCTGCTTAGGAGTCACATTCCTGTGGAGCAAGGGCTGAGCACTGACATAGGCAGTGGCCTCTAACCTTTCCTCAGTTTCTCAAGGACAAAGGTTTAGACAAGAAGAGCAGATAGACTTCGGTCTAAAATGAGATAACACTGGACTTTAAATCAAACATGATTTGAGAAGAGTGCCACTGTCTGCCTGATCCATCAAAACAAAAACTGAGGCAAGACAAAGACCTGCTGCTCTGCATATTAAGCTACTGTTTTCCTTTCATCACTGAGGATTCAGTTTAACTATCTCCAAAGAGTAATCTGTGTTCTACTTGACTCACCCATTTTGACCTTTCCCTGAAATAGTGCTAACAAATAACTAAAAATACATACTTGCTAATTAAGGAGTCAAGGAGGGGACAGGAATAGTGGACATAGAAGGCACTTTGCACCAATGCACGCTATTCAGTTGAGATAAAAGGCAGGAGAGTATTTTACAAAAAGGTGTCAAGCCAATATCTTTTTCCATTTGATCCAAAAAAAAAAAAACTTTTACCGTGAACTACCTAGACTTCAACATGGCTGAATTCAACGTTGGGTGCAAAATGAAAAGGTCAATTATAAATCAACATCTCTCATAAGTTCCTTTCAAGAACATTTTAAAGGGACTTCTCTGCACAGACTTCCCCTCTTCAGCCTAAGCTTCTTTTCTAAGCCTCAACACCTTGAACAATAAGTTTGTTCTTTAACATGGAAAGTATCATATCTAGCCAGTTTTCCTGTGTCTGTTGCTGACAGAGGTAGAGGAATATGACTCACTTCCTGTTTGTTTTTGTTTTTTAATCCATCAGCAACATCTGTATCTGTCTCCCACCCTGACTTTCTACTCCAGAAGTTCTGATGCCTGTTCCCAGCACCAGTCCTTCCTCCTGCCATGAACGGCAGGTGACTCACAAACAGCTCTGTGCAACCCTCAGACACGAGAAGACCCTGCAAGCCATGGGTCAGCAGGCAGAAATATCAATGCTTGATGCACCCTGTACTTCTTGTTCAATCTGCATGCTAACTATTCCAAGTACTAAGCTTCTGGATGCAAGGACAGCCTCTTTCCTTCTGCAGTGGAAAATTCCTAGGGTTAAATAAATAAAAGCATTATTTAAATACCAACCTCAACTCTGAGAACTAACAGATTTCCATAAAGCTACAAAAGACAGACAGCTCAAAATGTGCACACAGGTTGCCAGCAGCAGTCTTACAATAAGGTAGCCTTGTAACAGACGAGAGCTGAAGAACTCTTCATTTTGTTCTAATACAGTGATCAACTGGTAACCTCTTTGGCCTCTTCCATGTTAAGACATGGGTCTGAACTAGGTAAAAACTAGATGGAAAAATGAGTCTGCTCTAATTATAGTGCCTAATGAACCACTGATCACACAGAGGTTTTTGCTTTGGACTGTTAAGAATGAAATACCAGATCACAGGGCTGGTAAGCTGTGGCACCAAGCGCAACACGACTAATGTAACAGAAGATAACTCCAGTCTACAGAAGACACAGCAACTCCACTAACAGCCCACAAATTTAAATCCTTACAGATATAAATTTACAGAATGAGCGATCCTCCCAGAAAAGCAACATGGAATTCTTGATGTAGAAAACAATAATAAAAAGTGGTATTTTTATTTCCCCTCAGAAGGAAACTTGAACTGAAATGACTCTGTGGTAATATGCCAGAGATGAAAAGGGAACCATACCTCTGTGAACTATTACTTCAGCCTTGAGTCTAAAAGGATTTCCTCACAACCATTGACAAGAACTTGTTTTGTCTAGAGACTCTAGCTATTACATTAGAATATATTCTGAAGCTACACACTTCTTCAAAGAGGACAAATTCAAGGTGATTCATGATCTGGGCTGGTAGGACATGCAGGAGATGGATTAGGAGAGGGATCTGATCATCATTTATCCTACAGTCTGTGGGATCTGCTGCTCCAGGGGTGGATTCCCACCTGGTTCCTTGCTCTATCTCCAAGTTTCACAGCCTGAAAAACACCTGTGCCACTGCATGTTATTCTTGCAGGCAGAAAGAGAGACTGGCTTGATAAAGAAAAAGAAAATACCCCATCTTGACAAGATGACTGCAAAAGGAAGGAAAATTACTGACTCATAAGCCGCATATTGAGCTCCTTCACAGAACCTCCCACCCTCAACCTCTCCACTTCCTTTTTCCCTAAAAGCACTTAGATTGATGTTTTTTCTCTCTGTATGCTAGCATAGCTTCACTATCGTTTAGGCCAAAAGACCAATTCTACTGCAACACAAGACAAGACCAAAGAACAAAAAAACAGGAAGTAGTTCAAGGTATGACTTAATTCCAACTTATTCCTCAAAGACAAGGGAAAAAAAAAGTCCTAGTGAACACAACAAGTTCATCTCCCAGGGTCTAGAATTTCAAGGTTGCAAATTTAATTTACCATTCTATAACACCAGTTAAATGAATTAATACATAAAGAATGCTTAACTCACACTGTTGAGTTCAATTAATACCAGTGGACAAAAAAAAAAAAAAGCAAGCAACTTCAATCACTAGGATGCTTTCTTCCTTACAGTAATTACAATAAAACATGTATAAATGGTAGAATTAAAGAACGAGTTTGGAAAAATCGTTTTTCCCCCCCTGTGTTTGCATGATCCATTTAAGTCAGAAATTGTTTTATTTAAGGGGGACTTCTTAAGATTGTATAAGCAAAATTAATTCTGATATGTTCTAGCTTATGAGTGTTTTGTCCCTACAACCTTCAGAATATCTGAATGTGGTGGTGTACAACCATAAACGTGCCTCTGTGTGTATCTCCTCCCGTCTCCAATTTCCATGTTAAAACAAAGTCCTAAATAATGAATTCCACTACATAATCATCCTACTGACAGCACATGGGCAGAGCTATCACTTGATCTGCCACAGGGGCATCTTAAACTGTAAGTTATGGCAACTCTTAAGTGGTTGTTCTCAACATGGAAGAACTGGGAACTTTTCAACAGGGAAGCAGCACTGTCAGAAAGCCTTAGGTATTCTCTGACAGACAGGTCTTCAGGTTCAGAAACCTGTAATACATCCAAGGCACAAGAAGGTGCTACAAATCTTTCTATCTACTTCTTGCTATTTGTCTTAGCCATTTCATGTTCTTTTCTCCTCCAAAGACTCTTTCCCACTTAACCTGCTATAATCTAACCTTCTCATGTTCTTTATGCCATATTTGCCCATCCTTGCTGGTCAACTATCAGAACTCCAAGGTTTCTCCTTCAGCAACACAAGCTGACAAATGTAGTACCCTCCTAATGCAATATTTTCCATTTCATTAGCACCCAGAAGCCCACTAGCACCTCAGCACATCTACCATTTCTATGAACCCCATTAATTTCCTAAAATCAGGAATCTTTTTTCAACAGCCGTAGTCTTCATTTCCAGAACTTAACAGCTTCAGCTTCTGTATCCTTTAAGGATCAGTCCGTATGCTGGCCTGCTCCAGCTCAAAATCCCTGGATAGACCAGCCCTGAAGCTCCCTCCTATCCCTTCTATACAGTGACTGCAGAAAGTCCAGACTACAGGACAGGTTCTCAGTTCTGGTGCAACTCCAGTACTGACTATATTCCACAGGCAGGGACCTACAATTCACGGGAAACCAGGGTCAGTCCCAGGCTCAGGCATGCTCAGTGGGGGTGGCATCTTCAGAATATCTAACCAGCCCTACAAAGTCTTAAGCATGATTGAGATACATTTATTTCCTTGACATTGTAGCTCACAGCTAATTCTCATGGGAACATAAGAGAGTAGTAGTCTAGCTGTAATACAGTATCAATAACCACATTTTGTATACACACTTCTGTTCTTTTTGATAGTCAAAACCACAGTAACAGATGCTCATGTTCATGGTAACTCAGTCATTTCCATATCCCACCTATCCACAGTGGGGAAAAAGACACCATCCTGAATACACAGATTCCCTAGAGTGCAGACACAAACCCGCTATGTTGCTTAGTTAAGTTATTCATTCTCATAAGTCCTATCCACCTACCAAAAAAAAGTGAGACTACTCTTGGAAGGGGAATTGTGGTGTGGTGGTAAAAAAAAAAATAAATAAACCTACAGTAGAAAATGCTACACTCACTCCAAGTACTAGCCCCCCAAAAAAGACTCCATGCTTCCACTATCTTCTGATTAAAATGTATGTGGCAAAGTGCTGAAGCTGACTCAGCTCTATTTAGGGCTGCTTTAAATACTTGTATCTTTTGCTGAAAAGTAAGCTCAAAGCTTTCCAGAGCAAAGGTAATGTGTATTATATGGCCTGAAAATACACACTGTGGTTTTCTTCCTTAAAAAAAAGGGAGAAAAATACAAAAGAAGAAAAGTACAAAAACCTCCCAAAGAGAATCAAACTTTCTCCTCTAATTTGTGTACCTGTGTTGGGAGGCTCTTTTGATAAAGCCAGTGGCCAACCAGCATTTAACTATGATGTTAAATATGTTACATATGTTATTTAAGCTTGATGTGGTGTAGTAAGAACTGCTCAGAAGGATGCGAAATAGCACTTGCTGAACTCAATAGAATCTGTTAGGGCTGGAACTCTTCACAGGATCTCAGATGTATAGACATCACAGATCTGGCTATGCAATGAACTCTCCTGAGATAAAGCTGTTCTTTAGAAGAAAGTTAAGTCCCATTGTGCAAACCACAGCCTGTACAAAGTAATACACCAAACTGCTCTTCTAACCAGTAGAAAACTGGAACTGACTTTTGGGTCTCCTTCTGACAGCTGACATCTTTCTCCAAAGCAACACAGCAGAATGTCCAATATCTGTAAACTACTTTAGATCTCACAGTAACAGAAGAAAAACATTACATTCACTAATTAAACAGCACAATCAGGAAGTGCTCTTACAGAAACTGCCACGTCAGGTATCACAACTGGGTGGCAACTGGTTTGTAATCTCCAGTATGGGGCCTTCCAGTCTGAGCACCATTTTTCAGAAAAGCAGCAGCTGGCACACAAAGGTCAGAAATGTCAATATTGATTAAAGTTACATTCCAATTTGAAAATTTTAAAGCCATGTGAAATTTTCAGACTGCTGGGCTTTGGAAAAAAAGAAAAAAAAACAAACAAAAACAAACCCCTCACACAACAATGCTGGCTTTCAAAACAGGTTTCTGATCTGGGAAGTCCAGACTGGTAATGTAGTGAAAGCCAACAATCCAGCAAGAATGATGGTCTTCTATTGTAGGCGCTCGAAACCTCACCACACACATCCCTCCTTTCTCACAAACCACCCGAGTGCAAATGGTCAGGAGGAATGGGGCTTACCTCAAATTGTTAAGAGGTTGACACACTTAACTGGAGTTAGAAGCAGAAAAATATGGTAGAGGTAATCTTACAACTGTCTGGCTCTTGGAAGGGCCGGGGGGGGGGGGGGGGGGCTCTGATGAATGTATTTTTTGCTGTAATCTTGAGCCAGGTGCCCTAAGGGCAACTGCTATTCCAAATCCTCTAAAGCCTGTGAAAACAGATAATCCATTGTTTAAAGATTTTAACTAAAAAAGACCAAGGTTGCAAAGCCTCAGGCAGAAAGAACAATGAAACACCAGACAGGAGAGCACTTTGCATTAGCTTGCTGCCCGCACACTGCTGTGCTCTGCACACTGTACAAGATATAGCAGCAATTGGACTTTTGTGTCAAGAGCTTCTACTGAGAGGAAAGAGTCCAAGTCTCACAGCTACCTGCTCCCAGATGCATTACACAGCAAAGGTTTTAAGCCTTAGCAGTGATTAACTAAGCCCAATATGAGCTACATTAAATAGGCCCAGAATTTTTAAAGCACTTGGCACTTGCTTTGGTAATGAGGCACCTTTAATAAAATGCCCCAAGTTGAATACTTAAATATTGCAGCATTCAAAAAAATCAGTAGTCATTTACAACCTCTGCAGCTAGTACATTTACAGCATGATGATGCTGTGCTACCAGTGTAATAGCAATGCTGACCCTGGGGAGAAAGTTTGCCAAACCAAAAAAAGACACTGTATGTACTTTCTCCCCAGGAGAGGGATACCATAACTGAGCAACCATGACTGTTGCTGCTCTCATGTACTGCTTCCTAGAATTTGCCTTCTCCAAAAATCAGTAACAAACATTTCTAAGAATTTTTGACATGACATTTCCTCATCCTTCTTTAAGATGCTTTGGGGTGACAGTGGTAGGAGTCTTTCGCACCAGTACTAACAACTCAAGGCGAGATTCAGATCAGTACTAGTCAAAACTCATTTCTGCTATTTTTGTTTTCCTCATATTCTGCCATCATCTCTATTTCTGCAGTCTCAGCAAAGCCAGCCTTATAGGCAGAAGAAAGGGATGAGAAGTCTCCTCACATTCACAGTATGGATTTCACTTCAGTAGCCAGTCTGTTCCCATACCTTTACATGAAACAAAACATTTATTTCTGCTTCTCTCTTTTTCCTTCAAGACAGGTGGAATCAAGTGAGATGGCAAGATTTTCCTAAAAGAAATATTACCTAAGGAAGATTCATTGTAGGAAATCTAAATTTAAGACTGAGTGTTAGATTATATCCTAATGTCTCTGCATACAAGGTCATTCCCATTTCATTTTGCTGAGTTCCCTCAGCTTATTCTGGCCCGCCTTACAACCACTTCTCCAGCTTTGTCCAGAGTTTTGTAACTACACTAGAAGGCAGATACGATAAAGGGTTGTGACTGCAAAGGAAGATTCAACTTGATACAGCTCCAGGAAAAGTTTCAGATATCCCAACAGAGCGCCAGTAGCAGAGGCTGTATAACACCAGTGCCAGAGGGTTGCAAAGACAGGACAAAAGCAGTAGAGCTCTCAACGCTCTTTTTCAAGCTTGGTGCCATCAGTCCCATCCTCACAGAGCAAGCAAGAGGTTTCTAAATCACTAGCCCATGAAGATCAAACAACCTCTGCATCTCTACTTAATACTTTCTCTAGACAAAGATGAGGAAAAATAGAATCTTGCATTTGTGGTTTACAACCTACATCTGTATATAGAGGTGTTTGTCTGTCTTTATTATTTTTAGAAGTTTGCTAATTTTGAAAACTACTCTATAGAATAATATATAAATACAGACTCTAAAACCAGATGGTTTGGAGGTAGACCCCTTGAAGAACATCCTTGCTTCCAGTGCAGACATTGTATCAATTTCCACAGCTTTGCCTTTCAGCATTGCCTCTTGCTGATCTTCACCCTTGCACAGGATGCACTTCAGGAAGATCTAATTGCAGGAAGGGGAAGGGGCCCGAGCACTCACAACAATGTCAGTCCCCAGAGAACTGTCCAGAATAGCATAATGGGTCAGACTGCCTGTGTCAGGGTGCTAGGAAAAGATGTTGATTTTTTTAATAAGGTATAGAAAAAAATAAACCCCGAGAATCATTCCACAGAAACATAACAATTTTTCTGATGTAATGTGTCACATAACTAGCAATAGAACAAGAGGAAATGGGCTTAAATTGCACCAAAGGAGGTTTGGATATTAGGAACACTGGATATTAGGAAAAATTTCTCTACTGAAAGAGAGGTGGGGAATTGGAACAGACTGTCCAGGCTGAGTCACCATCCCTGGAGGCATTCAAAAAATACGTAGCTGTGGTGCTTCGGTACATGATTTAGTGGTCATGATAATGCTGGGTAGATGATTGGACTTGATCATAAGACATCTTTTCCAACCTTAATGATTCTATGATTCCAAGTCTTTCTTGTAACTTGCATGGGAACATAAAGATAATGCAGCACTGCTCATCAGAGAGCCTCACATGTTCTGGAGTAGGACACAGAAAAACCCCCTCAGAGTGACCACAGGTCTAGTCCTCATCTTGATCAAAGTTACTCCTGGCCTCTTCTCCTGGCCACATCTCCTTCAGAAATTACTATTGCTATGATTTCCTCAACCTTTCCCCTCAGAGGAAATCACTGATATAAAAATTAATCCAGTGTCCAATTAAAAGTAGAAAAGAACAGACAGCAATGGAGTCTACAGTCTGCTCTTGGTTTGCTGGGCATGCAACTCAGCTTTTAATCATGCTGCCTGTTTCCGATATCCTTCTGGAATTTGTCATGACCACTGTTAGTTGTCTAACCTAGATAAATATGACACAAAATTTTTGCAGGACTGATGCAACAAGAAGTAGCAGAAGACTCCTCTTCAGCTTAAACCATGTGAAGTTGTGCTTTTAAGGTGATCTTTGGGCATGTGTTTAGGTGGTCACACCTCTCCTACAAAAAGAGTAGTCCTGCAAACATCATCAACTCACCCTATCCCCAAGGCACTCTGTGGTGTGCCAATACAAAAGCATTTGAGCCTGACAGGGTTTCTTACTGATCAACTGAAAAGTAACTTTTCCCTCTCCTGAAAAATGGTAACACAGGAAAAAAAAAAAAAGAGGTCTATTTTGTTCTGTTTCTTTCAATTTCCACATCAGTTTCCTTATCCTGCTTGCCAAACAGTTGTGCTATTATTGACAAGGGTCAGCATAGGATTGGATTGCTTTCCTCAGTGGTAGCATCAGTTTAGATACAAACCAAAAGGAGTATATTCTAAAGGTATCTTCACCCTGTTTTCATTTAGCAATGGGGAAAAAGCTAGGACTTGAAAATAAA
Source organism: Chloroceryle amazona (assembly GCA_027560015.1). Taxonomy (NCBI): domain Eukaryota; kingdom Metazoa; phylum Chordata; class Aves; order Coraciiformes; family Cerylidae; genus Chloroceryle; species Chloroceryle amazona. The sequence goes on from JANHFX010028856.1 coordinate 111,680, forward strand.
TACTTATACAATACCTCTACAACACGCAAAATAATGAACTTTAAGAACTTCAGAGAAACATACTCAACACCAACTTCAATGGCAACAATCCCTTGCTTGCTATTAATCTGCCTACATGCACAATGCAACACCAAAAGGGACTTCTGAGCAATGCCTGCTACCACAAGCGCTGTACCATCATGTGTGGTTAGTGAGGAATTTTTACTTAAAAGTAATGCTGGGAAAGTCAAACATCAGTATTTTGTTTGAGGAAAAGCAGTTTTTCCTGCAGAAAGCTCTGTGTTTATATGTTTATGTGGAGTCACACCATGGACACATACCCTGGTCCACACAGGGTTACATGATACTAAACTGTAGATGCTAACACACGATAGCAGTATATTTTCATGGTAGCCTTGACTCGGGGAAGCTTATTCACATCATGCTTTGATACAAGTGGCCAGATCTGAAACAGGAACATAAAGGAAGGATATGAATGAAAACCTGAAGACAAAATTAAATCAGGAGACAATGACAGATCTCTGCTTAAGAGGAAGATGATTATGACTCAGCCACAAGTAAAGCACACGCAGTTTGAGCTGAAGCATTGCTGACTGAATCCAGACCATTTAATTAACAATTAATATAAAAAAATGAAATTACAAGTAACAAATTAAAAAACATTATTTATAACTGAAACGGTGGGAAGAGGGAAGCTTGATGTTTCAGAGGTGTTCTGGAAAATAGATCAGACTAGCAATTTATGCCAGACTTCAGCGCTGAAATCAATCTACCTCTTCATGGCTGCCAGCCTGGGCCAGGATCCCACTTCATCCCACTGAAAAGAGACTGTGATAGTTCACATCATTCTCCTGAAAGTGGATTCATACAGCTGATGAAACAGGGAGCTGGAGCAGTCCACAGGCATGGCCAACCTCCACCGATCGATACACAATGTCTACACTAGTTTCTGCCTGCTCTTTTTAGTACTTCTGCAGCCCTCAGTAACTGGAAAGACAGGCAGTTCACTAACAGTTAAGGTGCTGATGATTCCAGTTCTGTGGCTCTCAGCTGAGACAAACAATGCCACTTCAAAGACATCTCCACACTTGAAACAGACCCACACACAGGTGATGCCCAGAAGAGAAATACAAACAAGACACAGGTGATGACAGATGGAAGAGGATGACATTTTAAGGAGTCAGATACAACACCAGCGTTTTCTTCACTGAAAATTTCTTTAATTAGATTGCACAGGCTTCCCAGTGTCCCTGTGTTTCTCATTCACCTTGGGCCATCAAATATTAAAAGATATTCAACTTGCTCTGAAGTTACGTTACTCACCCCAAGCAGGTATCTAGATGCAATGTGCTACTGCGTTGGGCTACTCCAAGCTTGACCTCACCATTCACTGCAAGTTAAAACTTCCAGCAGTGTAAAACCCAAACTGTGCAGGAGAGAACCCTGTCTTTTTTACAGGGAAAAAAACAAAACAAAACAAAAAACACCCAAAACCAAACAAACAAACAAAACAAAACATAGGCCATTACCTGACATTTTGACATTCAGTTGGCTTCCAGAGCCAATTATAATCTCAGTAGCTAAGGTTTTGAATTGAATGAATACCTACTCATGACCTGGTCTGTCTTCTCTGGGACAAGCCAGGACCACAATAAGGTCCTGGTTACTAGTTACACAGGGGCCCTGGCTGATGAGTAACTTAAGTACAGAGGCAAGAACAAAGACAACAAACAATTTCAGAGTGTGACATAAAATTCAGCATTTGCAAAAGCTTTCAGAATAAAGCATGAGTGGCACAGAATCACTGCATCAGCATTAGCTTAAAAAAAAAACTATAGAAAAAGCGCTCTAAAAAAGGGAAAGGTAGTTAAGATCAGACAAATTTATGTAAATCAATCATTAGTGAAGGTATTAAAAATGTTACACTGAAAGCAGTGCAGGATTAGAAGCAAGTCACTGTCACTCAGGCAGGTGTTCCACATACCTTCTGCTCATATACCTGTCCTGCTGACATTTTCTGCATGTGGACTGACATCCTCAGTTTGCATTATATTTGGTAGAAAAACAGAAGAGAACTTCCCGAATGTGATTCACCTCACCAAATGCAGACATCTGCTTTAGGGTGAAATGAATTGCACCCTGACATACCCTTAATATAAAGGGAACTTACAGGGTCTTGCTCAGATGTGAACAGGTTAGCTGTAGATCTTCATGCGTAGTCAGATGAGTCCAATTCGTAACATCCATGAGATGACCAAACTGACTTTTAAAAGCCCCTTTCTGACACAGTATCTCCCATGCACTTTACAGCACCAGGTAAGGCTAAACAACTAACACAAAGCTGTTTAGTAAGAAGCTCTTAAGACAACAAAAAAAAACCAAACCAAACCAAAACAAACAAACAAAAACACAAAACAAAACAAAACCCACAAACAACAACAACAACAACAAATAAACAAACAACAACAAACACGTTTATCACATGTTCTGAGGCTCTTCTAACCTTTCTGAAGTAAAACTCAAGTTTCCCTTTTCTAAACTGATCTGTACTACTTGGAGTCTATCAACACTAAGGCCTGTCATCCCACTGTTTCCTTTGAGGAGTTTATACCAAAGTGATTGAAAATTTAAGAGTTAAGATCTGTTGAAGAGCTCTAAAAATCCACATGCAAGCTCCGATTTTACTTCAGAAGTATTGCCAAGCAAATTAGCATTAATTAGAGACAAGCTGAAAGACCAATAAAATATTAGGCTAATGGAATCATCTGGAACTGTAAGACTAAATACGATCAAAGAAAAACAAGTTGCTGCATCACATAATCTAATGGTCCTGACCTAGGAGCCTCCCAACATGAACCACTCAGAGGAATACCATATTCTTGAAGAGTTTCTGATGCAGAAATGAAGGATGTAGGAAACTGAAGAAACAGTCAAAGGAGAAAGAGCAGGGTGCTGGGGTTGTATGCTTTCAAAGAGACTGACCAGATGGCAGAACAGAACTGCAAAAAGAGATTAAAAAGGGATAAAATTGTCATTTTACTGTCCCTCTTTTCTCCTTCCTTGTTGCATCAGCCATGCCAACACAGCTTCCAAGGGAACTGTGGAATACAGAGGAAGAACACACATCAGTAAATTAAAGCAGCAGTGATCCTTAGCCCCACAGAGGGTTGACTTGTTGGCATATCCTTTAACACAGGCAGTTTCATGTCCTACTCTCTCCCCCACTGTGAAAACCCTTCCACCCCAAGGAGGTACCTGCACACCCTTGACTCCTCATGGGAGCTACAGTACTGGGACAGAAAGGTAGGAAAGAAGGGGACAAACTCTGCTCTCTTTCTTTACAGGGAATGCCTAAGTCAATCTTTTCCACTAATGCAGACACTTGCAAAGAGAAAAGGAAAAATAATTCAGAATAATGCACTGCAGTGCAGGGAGAAAACAGATCAGACTTGTGCAATACAGCTGGATTTAAATCCCATCAAAACCCTAGATCACACTCCCTCATTCCCATCCCACACTCAAAACATGCCAGAGTGCTGAAGGTAGTAGCTGCAGTGTGACACACACAGAGCACAGAAACCAGCATCAGGACCTGTACAAGTCCTGCACGTTAAGCAGAGGACAAAACGGGTTTCTCTCTATCACCTTCCTTTGATTCTGGGAGAAGAAAAAGTGAACAATGGTATCAAATCACTGTTAGTTTTAATGTATAACTTTGTATTTAATAGGGAGTATTCAATTCATGGAAAGAAGGTATGCAGTATTTTAGGCTAAGTTAAGGTATTAACACTTCAGTACAAGAGCATCTACGAACACTGTTGATAATGTCTGCAACCCCAGCAGGAAGAACAACTCTGATTACACAGAGCTACAAACACACATGGAAGAGACAGGCATTTCTGAAAATCATCTTGGTGGTGTTATAGTACATAAGCAAGTGGTGCATAAAGCTGTTCTGACTTATTTTGCACTATTTGTTTTAATCGACAAACTTGAAAGCAGCCCGTGTCTATATATAGAGAAAGGCTGTGACTATCCCTCTCCTTGTTTGGAGTTGGGGCACCTTTAAAAAACAACCAAGAATCAATTCCCACACTTCTGTGAAAATAGATCTTGTGACATTGCCCAGAGTAAGCCACAAATATTTTAAGACGGTCCAAACTGCATTTACAATCTTATCAACCCCCTCACATTCACTGCTAGATCAGTTAGCTTACTAAAAATATTAGAATGGGCAAGAATGGGATGGAGGGTATCTTCCTGCTGCAAGAGATTAATTCATCATTCACATCTAGAGATTTCTACTGCATTTTTAATAGGGCACATACAGATTGAGTCCAGTGATCTTATCACTTCTGTTCTGAATATAGGTCTATATTGAAAAACTGTCCCCAGACAGCAATTGTCAGAGGCCTAAGACCTCCAAACATTGCTGCACAGAAAGAACACTTGGGGGTCTGATGTATACTCTCCGGTAAAGGCCTGATGTATACTCTCCAGTACATCTTTCAGTGTCAATTTAAGACGTAACTGTGCTCCACGACTCTCCTGGGGATTCCTGCCTCTGGAGCTGGATCAGCCAAGCAGAAAGTCCGCCTGTACCTTCGCTGCTGCACCACACAGCCCAGGATTTCAAATCCAGTGGCTGAAACAGAGGCACATACTTCCTTCTGATTTTGCTACAGTGGGAAAATTGCCATCGTAAGGGCAGGGTGCACAGCTCAACAACAAAACCAAACCAAACCAAACACCACACAAAGAAACAACTCATGCCTGACAGTGTCAGAGCACTTGAAGATCAGGCATGAGCTGCACCAATCCACCACGCCTGCAGACTGTGCTGTACCAGGCCAGAGGTGAAGTGCCTTGGTGCAGGCATAATGAAATGCACAGCTTCACCTCTTGGCATTACGTTCAATTAACCAGAGCAACTACATTCAGAAAAGTCACAGTGAATTTTATAAAGGCAGCTAATGTTGCATTGGGCCTTCTAAAAATACGCTCCCAGCATTAGCCTTTTACCAATGCTGTGCTGCTCAAAGCCTGTCATCAGACAACTACAACTTAGAAGTGTTTGCATTCAATCACAGAAACTGACTGGAAAGACAACTAGAAAGGGAAAAACTGAACTCAAAAACCTTTGCATCAGCAACGGCTACAAAAAAGGCTAAAGAAGTAGAGAGAGTAAGGGGGAGTATTCACCCCAATTATTTCCAGAATCCAGGACAGTCCTGTCATTTCTGCTCGCGTGCTGCTGCAGCATCGCTGCCTTACACCCACAAACTCCACTGCAGCTGCCTGTTGAGCTGGAAATTTGATGCACTGCAAAGGTTGCTGACAGCCAGAGGCTGCTCCCTTGTCTATAAAATATCCTGTAATAAATTACATTACAGACCGAGGAAAAGGATTCGGAAGAGAGAGAATTAAAACACAACCTTATGAGAGCTAAATGAGACCAATTAAAAGAGATTTGCTACAAGTGCTGAGGGATTTTGACCTGAACTGTAATCAGGGAAGGATAAGCATTCCTTTAAAAGAGGAAAATGAGCAAGAGATCATGTGTAAACAACTCTGCCAATTAAAATGAAATGGATTATCTTATCTATGCAGCTCTGCTCAGAGAATCACCACATATTCCAGATATACCACAGAAAGATCCAAGATAAGCACTGAAACCTCTGAAACAAGGCACAGTGATGAGGAGATATGCTGTGTGGTTCAGGATGCATCAGCTGCATTTGGGTATCCCCCCCCCTTTTTTTTTTTTTTTCCTTTCAAGGAATCATGGAATTATAAGTGTTAATACAAAACTAGCTCAGACTTTTTTACCAGGTTACCTACATGAATTCTTATGCAGATGAGACTGAAGGTTTGGCATTACAACAGTAAACACCCCTTACACAAAACCCACCCATCAGACAGCACCATCACTGCACTACCAGATCCTTCTGAAAAACACACAGCTTTGCAGCACAGAAACTCGTGTCCTGATAAACACTCACAGGTATTATTCCATACCTTAAACCACCGAGTCTCAATTTTTCTGTATCCAAATCGCATTTTGCTGCCACATGCCTCAGACCTCCTCTTCTTCTGGTCAGCAATACTAGAGGGCACAACTGGCCCCTACTCTCCACTCTGACTCCAGCTCTTAGAACCAGTACCCAAGAGCAGAAGTCATTTCTAGAACTGGAGTGAAAAACTGAACACAGACAGATGTACCACTACTTCTACTCTGTGTCTTTGCTCTGTAGCTTATTTTCACTGCTAGTTCCTAGTTCAAAATCATACATACATAACAAAAAAGCAGTTTTGCAAGGGCTAAAAAAACCCCATTGAAATAGAGGAAGAAGAGACACATTAGGAAATCACGTTCGAGAAGCAGCATCAAAAAAATAGTATCATGGACTTAAGGAAGGGCAAAAACTAAAAGGGAAGAACAAACGAAAAGAGTAATTTGGGATGAGGAAGAAAATTCTAGTAAGCAAGCAGCAAGCATACAAGACAATAACCCTAAGTGATATATATTTGTTCACAGTTGCTGACAGTGGAAAAGTTTCAGAACATTTTATGCTGGTTGCCAGACTTGAGTACAGAGTTTTTCCACTGACTCAAATCTGGTCTAGTGGAGCGGGGCTGCTTTTGGAACCAGCCTAGCTCTTAACACAGCACAGTGACTTGTGCAGCCTGAAGTACAAACTAAAAAGCCTTTCTAAATTCAATATGCCAGGATTTGGATCGGTAATTTCAGTGTCACTAAAAGAGCTGCACTGAGAAGCCCAGTGAAAAAACATCACCCAAATCCACAATGGACAGAGTGTCTCAGGTGTCTCCAAGCAGCAGTCAGGGCTGCTTGGAGGCACCTGAGCAGCAGTACAGGGCTTGGCTTTGGGCGACTTACTGGTGTAGATGAAGAGCCAGCTCACGTGGGCCGCATGAACATGCATGGGCACACAGCCTGATAAACTCTTGGGGCTGATGCTGAGCTTGTAATTTATTTCAGGCTCGCTGGGTGTTTTTCTACACAAGGTATCCCACCATACTAGTGCCACCTAGGTTCCTCCATCATCTAAAATTTCCCAGACCAATTATCATCGATAATTGAGTTTATTGCACCTAACCTGAAAGGTCGTCAGAAGTTTCTAGTTTACCACTTTGCTGTGAAGGGCGAGGTTACATTTCCTAATGAGAAATGCACATACAACTCTGAATACTTCTTTGGCAAGACTGGTCACAAAGAATTCCACTGTGGAGTAGTGCAACTTGTGGTTACGTTCAGATATATGACATTTGCCCACTACTAATTCGGGCAACACAGAGTTCATTCACTCATGCATAAGCAAACGGGTGCCTCACGCTTTATCTATCACTTCACCACTGCAAACGTGTTTCAACGACAAAGGATGGGAAATAGTAATGGAACAATCCCTCGCGTTCTATCAGCTTTTCCTAAGCAGCACCATTTTTGTTGCGTATTCGTGTTACTACGGCCGTACCCGCTGTTGGCCTCCACTGAGCACAACCCCCCGAGAGAAGCGTGTGTAGCACACGCAGTCCAGCTGCGGTCGTGTGCCGTGGACAGGAGCATCTTTACCCCAGTGCATGCTGACTTGCTCACTGGCCGTCGACACCAAACCAAGCAGTATCTCCGTGGGACGAACAAAGCCGGAGCGAGGGCGGGAGCACAGCTCCGGCACAAGACCGTGCGCCCGGCCAGCGGCCAGGGAAAAGGGGGCTCCGAGGGGCGGGAGCCGCAGCAGCTGCGATGGGGAATGAGTTGCTGCTCTGGGCCGCGTGTCGGCGTCTCGGCTCTCGCGA